>WAAD01017013.1:141436-218051 GCA_013389945.1 Fregata magnificens | reverse complement strand
GGCGGCGGGCCCGGGGCCGCGACTGAGCCGTGTGCGTCCCCGCAGTGCGGAGCCGGGTGGAGCAGCTGCGGACGAACGGGCAGCGCCTCGTCAAGGAGGCGGAGAACCTGTACAACATCGAGATCCTGCGGCTGCCGCTGGCGCTCCGCGAGATGAACTGGCTCGACTACCTTGGTAGGGGGCGGCCGGGGCCGGGCGGGCTGGCGGGGCGCGCCTTCCCGTAGGTGATAGAAGCCGGCGGTAAGGAAGGAGCAGCCGGCACCTCCTCTGCCCGGAGTCCCCCGAGCGGGCGGCCCGCTCTGTCTGCGGCTGCTCGCCGCCAAAAAACTGGTTTGTGCTGGTTTTTGCACCCTAGTGGTGACATATGAAAGTATGCCTACGTGTACTGCATAGGCTGTCTTAGATGCGTATTGATTTTTTTTTAAAATGTTTTCTTTTTAGCTAAAGGAGGAAGCAAAAAGGTGCTGGAAGAGGCAGCGACGGTAGGTTTCTAGCGTAAATACTAAACTTTCCTGATGGCGCTGTGTACCTCTGTAGGAAATGAAGGGTTTCCTGAGCCTGTAGGAGCATTGCAATAGTATGCAATACACAAATACTTTCACAAATACTGCTTTAAGACTTAACAGTAAGAGATGCCTCCTGTATCCGATATAGGATTTACGTGCTCGTACTGCTCCTTGTCGGTGTTCCCTTACCTGCTTGATTCCACTCCCAGATCCCCGAGAGCGCACACACTTTTCAGTAACTTAAAGCATTTCTAAATTGGTTGAGCAGCAGGGCGTAGGTGAAGCATGCTTGCAGCTACCAAATAAGGCATGTTATTCCTGAATGGTATCCATGTTGTTGTCACCTCCAGAATAACATGAAAGGTCCCGGTTTGAGCACAACAGAAAACACCGAGGTATTTTTGCTATAAAATAATTACGGATATGCTCTACAACTTGGATTTCTCAGAATTATATGTTACTGATAATCCTAATGGTGTCGTGGCTGGTTTTAATTTTAGGCAGACTTGGAAATAACAGAAATAAACAAGTTAACAGCAGAAGTTATCCAGAGTCCGTTAAAAATCATCAAGAAAGGTCAGTTTGTTTTAAGCATTGTGATGAGTGCCGTGGGATGAAAGCATGTCATGGTTTACATACTGTGAATAATAATTCAGTTCTTACTTACATCCCTCAATATATTTAAAGACAAGAAAATAATCCTACTTTTATCCCTACTATCTGCAGTAGCTCTATGTAATTTTATTAAAACACTCAAAATAATTCAAAATAGTGCTCTGTCAACCATCTGGATTACATCGGAATTTGGGTTTCAGAAGCAAATTGTTGCCAAAAATGCTTGTGGTTGTTTACTGTTTACCTCCACTGCTAACTAATAATGTAAAGTTATTATTTATTTTCAACTTAGATAACGCTTTCTTTTTCTAGTGGAAAAATCTAAACAGGATATTGAAGGTATTGAAGAAGAAGCAGAGCCTCCTTTGCTTCCTCTAGCAAAGAAAGCAAAGCATGATAGCCAATGTCTTCCAGAGCTAGAAGCTGAAAGCGTTAATCCAAGAACTGGAAAGGTAAATAGCTATTCTTTGTGATGACTTTATTCCCAAGGTATAAACTACTTACTGAGATGATGCCTACGATAACATAGCTGCCCAGGATACTCTGAGGGGGACTTCAAGACAGGCGTTGCTTCCTGAAACGTCTAGTGATAGGAGGTCACAGAAGCTTGTATGGCGTTTGTTTCTGGACTCTGGTGCCATAAAAAGGAGCCTATTGAGCCAAACATTTTCTATGGAAACATTTGTTCGTTGTGGACTCAGCTGTCACATGAGAGTGAAGTAACTGATTTGGTGAGAAATGTGTGTTTCAGGTGAAAGCATCCACTAAAAAAGTGCCAGTGTCCAGGAGCAGAAGAGCTCCTTCAGCAAGAGTGAAGCGCATGAGTAAAAGGTAATAGGGGGTATCTTTTATCACTGGATTTCAGAAATGGAGAATAAGCGTATAGTGCTAATGTAACTCTTAAATGGAATGGAGTATGGTTTAGTAGGCTGGTTGATGTAGTTGTGCCATGCTATAGGAAGAAAAAAAAAAAAAAAATCAGTGATCTGACAGTGAATGAAAGATGGTCAACTTTGTCTCCTGTGAGCACCAGCTATCCCTAGCTTTGGGGTTTACTTTTGATTAGTAAGAACCTCTGGGTTTCCGTGGTGATAACCTCATTCAAGTCTTTGATAAGATCGTGCTTGTACATTTGTTAAAAGTATTCTTATGAGCAGATGTTTGTTTATTTCCCTTTAACAGATCAAGCAAAACCAACTTTATCACTCCAGCTACTGGTAGAATTGTTGATCTCTGTGCTCAGGGAGGTACCTCCATGGTCACACCCAAATTTGATTCCAGGTTTGTATTCTGTTGAATTTCTCTGTTAATGCTTTGTATAAGGGAGTGTTTTGCCATTGGCTCTATGTATGTATCTGTCGTCTATTTGCAACATCATCCTTAGTGGCTCTTTGAACTTGAAATGAAAGACTTTTAGTCAAAGTGCTTTGAGCAATAGCAGTGAAATTACTTACCTATAACTTTTTGTTTCAGAATTTTCAAGACACCGGGTTTGCGCACACCCGCAGTAAATGAACGTGTTTACACCATCTCTGCCAATGGCAGCCCCCTTGCTGACAGCAACGATATCTTCATTACGGTCCCTGTTGGAGGAGGGGAGGTAAATCAGAAACTTTAATCTGTAAAATCTATGCTGAAGGGCTAGCTTCTTCTTGGGGGCCTTATCAGTTTCAAGTCATCCACTCTTGTCTCTTTAGTTGTGCCGCTGCAGTTTATCAGCGGATTGATCTAGCTTAAAAAGAACCTTGAAAGATTTTTAGTCAGCAGTGAGAGCTGTTCAAGCTGGTCAAAGCAGAATGTAGAATGATGTTTTGCTGTGCATGTAAGTAGCTTCTGCTGGCAGTAATGTGTTAATGCACTGCAAGGAAGTGACCTGAGCTCCTGGTCAAGGTGAATGTAGTTCTCTGCCTGTACATGGTCTCCTAGTATGCTTGGATTTTATTTACTTTTATTTTTTAATTTTCTTTTTTTTTTTTTTTTGCTGCTGCTTCCAGCTACTATAGCTGCCCAAACAGAAAAGCTAAGATTTGGGGTTTTTTTCCACAGAGCATTCGTCTAACAGCAAGTGATTTGACCAAGAAGAATCTTCTTCATCTGAATCCAGAGGCCCAAGGAATTATGAAGAAGCTATCAGTAAGTCTATGTATTTTTGTCAACCATGACCTGAAGTTGTAAGGCAGTGTTGTCACTCTGTCATTAGTCACTGGACTATTGAGCTGTAATAGAAACGCCATATTCCCCCCGGCCCTTGTCTTGTATTTTGGCTCATGTCACTGGTCAAGAAGCATGAACTGAGAAGGGAAGGAGGGGGGGAGTAGCTTCACATCACATCTTGCTTAATACAAACCATGGATAAACCATGCACTTCTTGAAGAACTGTTGTCACTGTTTCGAAAAACTGAATCAAAACTGAAAGTGTCTTCTACTTCAGACAGAAGTTGTCAGTGGTTGTGGGATATAAAACTGTCTCCTAGAGTACTGATTAATTTCTCTTTCTTTCTAGGTACGTCTCGCACAAGCTTGCAGTGGTGCAAAAACCCACAGATGAAACTCAATGAATGTTGACATCCCTCTGTAAATACAGAATGTTACATTTAGGACTGCTACCTTTAGTTCTTGTTCTAATTTCTGTCTTCCTTCCATTAATTTACAGAATGGAAGTTGAGAACTGATTTTTCTATCTATAATATGTAATGGGATTAGAATAGATTGCATTTTTTTAATTCAGGAAAAAAAATACTTTATTTCCTATTTCCTTTAAGGTTGAGACCAAGATACAGTTATCTTGGGCTTGCAGACCAGCAAGCTGGGTAGAAAGGCTATTCTGGTATCTTGCAGAAGACATAAGCAGTGGACACAAGTGACTGGAGTTCGTATCTGTCTGGGCAAAGAAAGCAACAGATCAGACTTGTTGCACTTCCTTCCAGGCATGTCCTTTCTCTGCAAATGTGCTTGAAAGGTGATGACTATCTCAGTATAGTACCTGAGATACCTAAAGGCAATTTACTGGTGCCTGGGACTAAACAGAAAGCTTCTTGTAGTTCATGATGCTGCCATGAATAGCAATCCTTTTGTTCTTACAGCAGCCATTGTATTTGTAACTGGCTTTGAGGTTTTTATAGTGAACTTATGCATTTTATTGTTTTTAAAGAAATAAAAGATCACAGGTAGTTTAACTTAACAGAATCAATCAGCTAGACTGCTGCTTAACTAGATTGCTGAGAGTAATCTTAGAGCTACTGGAGTATCTCTAATGTGAGAGAACTTTGCTTTTCCTACACCCCCTTCAGAATCTTTAGGAGAAGCAGTACGCCTGGAGCTGAGTATAGACAGGGAAGAAGAAAGCTTGGACTGGTCAAAATGTTGTTTTGCCCTTTCTTCTCATCTAAATTGAGTTGATTCGGTGCATTTCTTTGACAAAGAGCCATATCCAATAAATGCTGTTTCAACAGAACAAAATAACTTCTTCAGTCATTAATGGGGTTTTTTTCCCCATTGCTTATAGAAAATACAGAGAAATCTTGCTCCACTTCAAATTCAGGAAAACTCAACTTTAAATGTAGCCTCTTGGGAAAGGGTTAATGTATTTATATTTTAAAATGTAAGCAGGAGTACTCATCTGGCTTAACACTTCCTTGCAAAATGAAGCAGGGAAGAAGTCTTGTCTTGTACTTGCTTTCCTACAACCACCGTCTTATTTTTCAACAGCTTGGAAAAGCAGAGCTCTCTATGAAGCACTAGCTTTCCGTGGGAAAATGGCATAAAGTCTTAAAATGTAAAAGACTCTCACTCAAAACCCAGGGTTTCGCTTTTATTGTGAATTTTTGTAGCTGGTACAGGATGGGAGAGGACACTTCTCTTGTCTGTTGAACTAAGATATGGAATCCCTTAAAAGTGTGGTTAGCTTCGATTCCTGAAGCATTATTCTGTATGGATCATACAAAGTCAGATATGTAAAATGGCATCTGCAAGAGACAACCTGATAATTGTCCTCTGTTTCAGCAGGGAAGCTAACATAAGAATATTTTAATTGGCATGTTAAGAGAGCGTTCAGAGTAAAGAACTTTGCTTCTCTAACTTTGTCTAAGATTTTTTTTCTCTAAAAATAAGCCTGTTTCCTTGTTAGCTGGCGCACTGTCCTTTCCAAAGATACCTTTTTGTCCTTGATTTAAGCCTCTTTGAAGGGGCTGTAAACAAGGATGTTGAGACTTTGGGAATTTTTCTAGGTTTGGAAAAGTTCTGCTTTTGGCAAAAGCCAAGCCTACAGCATGATTAAGAAGGAAGAATGGGAAAAGCTGCTATCAGAGGTAACTTACACTTTGGTGTAAATCTTTGATGCAGCCTGTGGTATGGGAGAAAGTTTGTAGAACAGTGTTCATACATGAATTTCCTTTAAAAAGCAAGCATGTCACTGTAATGCAAAATGCATGTATTTGGAAATCACTACTTAAGAGGTTTTGGCAGCTTCTAAGTCTGAACTGCAGGTGGCAATATTGTAAACTACTAAGCTACAAGTACACTTGCCTTGCTGTCATTGATGAATTCTGTTAACATATTAATTAGTTAAGCTATAAATTAAACTGTAATGCACTTGCTTGGATACAGATGTGTAAGTCTAGATCCTGCTTTTAACATGTCTTTACCAAGAAAAAAAATGAACTAAAATGCTTAGCTAGCCTAGAGAATTCTTCTGTTAATACTGTCTGCTTTTAAAAGCTCTAGTTACAATCTTTAAGTCCCTGCGTTGACATGCTTGCTACACTATCGGCCATTTTAGTCTCCTGTTTAATGCTGAGGTATGGTATTTTTACTTAGTAAATCCAGGAATTAATGTTTTTGCTAGTACTGGACAGTAGTACTATCCCTCTAGATTAATGAGTCTTGAGTGGTAAGGAGATGCAGATATGACTTGTCTGCTTCCGCCGACCTTTCCAATGCAGACATGAAAGCCTTGTGTCCCTGCAAGCCTGCCTACCCAACTCTCCAACAGCAGAGGCATACCTTTGTTTCTAACTCTAGATTTATGTGCTGTACATTCCTGATTCTTCTGGAGGATGAAAGGCCATATTTGTGCTATTATTGGGGTTAACATATTATTTATGCCTACAGCAAAAAAACGCTTGCAAAATAACATTTAGCACCTGGAAGACTGGAAGAAGCAGAATCTGTAGAACTTGGCAGGGCTTATGCCTGTATTTCACTTTGTACCTGTTTGGGTTGTCTGTGTGCTGAATTTGCTCTGTAGAGTGTGGAGGCAGCATAGCTCGAGGTTCCTTCTACAGGGGTGGTACTGCTGAAGCATGGTACTCCCAGCGCAATGCAACCAACAATGCTGTTAATATTCAAGCTTACTTTTCCAATTGTCAGAATGAGTTAATTGCATCTGACATGAATTAAAGCTATCTGGCAGCTAATAGTGAAACAGATTCATCACCTACATCCGTTTTGCATGCTGCCTGCACTGTGGTAAGCAGTAGTTCATTTTTCTGCAGTTTTATGGCTCATGTAAATTGTTGGCATCAATTCCGGCCCTTTTGCACATTACATGGCAGTTGCATTTTGTTTAACAAAGCTAGAACCTCCCTCTTCTATTCTCTCCAATGATTACTGGGGCAATGCAGGGAAGCTGGCTGACTTTTTTGTGGATTTGGGGGAGGTTTTGTTTGTATATTATTTGGCTGTAGTCTGAACTGCTCTTTAAACTGAGTGACGGGAAATAAAAAGCAACACAGGAAAATAACTATTCTGTCAGGTTGGAAGAGGCTGCATCCATCACTGGCCGGAGCAGTTCAGCCTACAGAAAGAGACTGACATTAGCTTGTGTCATCTGAGCTGCTGCTAGGTCTGAGACGCTGTGGGCATGGCTTCAGGGACTGTCCTCTGAACAGAGCCAGTCTTGAGGGGAAAGGCTAGAAGACATTGAGGTGCTTCTCAGAAGATTGCTTTTGCATATGCTCTTCCCAAGAACTGAACTATGTGACCTCCAAGGGCCTGTGTTTTGTGTTAATAGGTGAGGCTTTGCAGAAGGAATTGAGGCCCCCACGTTTTGCAGCTGGTTCCATGAGAAAAAGTGGTTTTCCTGGCTGTAATTTCAGTCATGATGAATACTGCTCAGGGCTGAGAGCTGTGGCTTTCTTGTAGGAAGGGTGGTTTGAGGAGTAATGGCCATGGTTTGCTAAAAGATTGCTGAGCACTGACTTTTTAAGATCAAAACTCCTGACCTGAACCAGAGCTCTTTCAAAATAAATTTCCCTTGGAGTAGAGCAAGCTGCAGAAGGAGAGCTGGTGGTACTTTCAGCAGCATAGACCCAGCAGGGAGCAAGCAAGTAGCAGGGCACGTCTGTGTTTCACCAGGGCTTTTATAGTGCTGGATAACTACAGTCTTGCAGGGGAAAAAAGCATTCCTGCCTCCCCCTGGCTGGCTGGCACAGAGCTTAGCCAGCTAGCCCTC
Source organism: Fregata magnificens (assembly GCA_013389945.1). Lineage (NCBI taxonomy): Eukaryota > Metazoa > Chordata > Aves > Suliformes > Fregatidae > Fregata > Fregata magnificens. Next base: position 210,479 of record WAAD01017013.1, on the reverse strand, counting down.
CAGACAGGAGTTCCTGCTTGCACCAAGCGGGTGCAGCAGTGCGCTGGGAGGGTGCTCGGGAGTCTCAGTGCTTGTGCTACAGCCTTGCTCTGGCTGTGAGAACTCCAAAGTTCAGCCCAAATTCACGATGGAAATGCGAAACTATTAATCTAGAGAAATAATGAGCAGAATAGGTACCCAGTGAGGTACCTTCCCCAGGATGTGCTGACATTGAACTCCCTCAAAGGGACTGTGTTAGATAATGATCCTAATAGGTGGCTCTTCCAGGCAATTTGATAGATGTGCACTATCAAGCATTGTCAGAAATAGCTCCGTATACAAAGCAAGCGTTTATCATCACGGACACCTTGCAGGTGGTCACTGATTCGGTGACATTGTAAGAAATAAACAGATAACAATTCCCTGCTTGCTGATAGAAGGGATGATAGTTTAGAACAAATTAGAGCTGTCTCTAGGCAATTTTGTCATGCAGGAGTTTTTGATTCGAAGGTGCAGGAGAGCACATGCAACCCCTCCAGCTGACCTGTATAATTCGACCAGAAATCGATGTTTCCTGGGTCAGCTGAAGGCATAAGAAGGGGAAATATTCCTTAGCATCACTGAAGGAAGCATGGAGGAGTTCATAAGTCATTTCCATTCTCCAAATAAGTGATTGGGAAAACTGCAAATTCAAAGGTGAAACTCATATCTGGAAACTCCGGCCATTTTGAGTTTCGTTGAACAGGCTGCATCTCCAAATTTTATGTTCAACTGGAGTGTCTGCAGCTAGCAGTAAAGATATTCTGCACACCAAAAATTCATCCCTTTGTGAAATTTGTGAGTCATTTTGAAAACACAGATAAGTCTCAGGGAAATAACAAGGAAAAGTTTGTGGGTTGTTTTTGTTTGGTTTTTTTTTTTTTTTCAAAAAAGACATTATTTGCTTAATCAATAGGACAAATTGTCCTAGTCAGAGCATGCACAAACTGACTTTTCAATATGAGTTCCCACATCTCAGTGAATCGAAGAGGGCTGTCTGGGGACCAGTGAGAAGTTCAAGCTCCTAGTGTCAAGTCTGTGATTCATGATACTATTCCCTTTGATAAGGGCTCAGCTTTCGGTGGCCTTTCTTGGTGGGGATGGGTGCTCTCTCCACTCCCATCGCAGCGTGTGTTTCCAAGCCACCTGATTGCAGCTGGGACACTACACTGCCTCTGCTCTGATGTGAATCTTCCTTCACAGCTGAGCAACGTGCAGTTTTTAATGAGGCAAAAAGATAATCTCCAGCAGGGAGATGAGTCCATGGATCCCAGGTCTGCTCCCAGCTGTGTTCCTGCCTGGTCCACAAATCACAAGATGTGGCCAGCTGGTTCCTCACCTTGCTCTTCACCCCACTTCTGCTGAAGGGGAATGGGCTGTTTGGAACCACAGTCAGCGATGCTGATGGCTGTTGGCAGATTGCAACACAGTGATGAGGAGGCCCAGCCAGTGGTGTTCCTTGGCACGGTGTCAGACTCCTGTCGCAGACAGGTAAGTGGTCTCCGTGCTGAAGAACTGCGAGTCCACCTGTGGAAAGAGAAGTAACGGATGGAGCAGAGGTGAGCACAGGGATTCAGCTCTGCGGCTGCCTCCCATGGCTCATCAGACCTCTCCCTCTGTGGTTGCTGATGGAATGGATGCTCTGAGAGTGGAGTTACAAGGCTTGAATTACCTTTCATCAGCTGGGGGCACAGCCTGCCAATGCTGCTTAAGCTTCTTTAACTTTGCTTTTTTTTTTTCCTCCTTTCTTTGTGGGCTTTTTCAGTGGGAGGTTTTGGTGGGTGGTTTTTTGTTTGGTTGGTTTTCTGCTAACTGAGAAAGAATTAACATTTAATTAACCTGACTGGCATCATTTAACAGTTGGGCACTCAATTAGGTAAAATGTATTAATTAGAAGACGTGAGTGGTGGTGGGTTTTCCAGGCTGGCATCTTGCCGCAGGGAAGCTGTGCTGTGCAGTGTTTAACGATGTCCACACTGCTTCAGACAGCCGGGCTCTGCCCATCACCGTCTGCCGTAACGCGACGTTCCCTGTGGGACCTTGCAGCCGTTCAGCTGATCCCATATCGTGTGTCACTGTGTGTGACGGGGATTCCAGGAAACAAATCAAACAGTGTTGTTTGCCATAGATTGAGCTGCAGCTCGTGTTCCTCTAATTGATTGTGCTGCAGGACTCCGGGTGAATCCTGGAGGTGTGCGGTGGGAGAAGAGCCTTGCTGCGATGTCTGCTTGCCTTCCCACGTGCGTGTATGCTCAGAGGTGGGATGGGTGGTCTCTTGGCAAGTGCCTGATGGCTTAGCAGGGAGGGGTACGTTGGTTGGCAAGATTCGGTCTTGGGGAAGCTGTATAAGGAGCCAGAGGGGCTGTAGCTTAGTTTCTGGGTAGGAAATTTGTCGATGATGCAGACAAGTTCCTGGGAAGCTGCGCTGCTCTGTGGTGAGGCTCGGGGGGAAGCAGTTGTCTTGTATGCGGTACCTGCTGTCCCCTGGTCCACCACTGTTACTCCTGTGTGGCTGTGAGCACAGCTGTAGGGAGGATGGTGTTTGGTCACAGCCCATCCCTCCGGGTCCTGCCAGCAGCCAACTGGCAAAACAAGGAGGGGTTTTGCCCTCCCTGTGGCAGCGCCAGCTTTTGCTGCCTGGATCTGAGGGTCTGACGCCTCCGAGGATACCGGGGGAAGCTGATTGCCCAAATAGTCCAGTCCTCTGGAAGGGGAACTGTGAGTCCAGCTCCCCTTTGGCTATGGTGCCGTCCCTGCACAGTGAGAAAGCCGGGTGTGCCGAGTGCCCTCCGGCAAGGACCACCCTTGTGAGCCCTTTCCTGAGGTGTACATCAAATATTTCCTTCCATGAGAGGTGCCCATGAGGCAGGCTGGGTGTTGGCTTTCACAGCCTCACAACTTAAAGTTTGAGCCTGTCAGGAGACCAAAATAAGTGTATCCAATTTATTCATAGATGGTAGCTTTCTTAAAGGCAGGATTTCTTTCACAGCTGTGCTGCAGATCAGATCCATATTGTCCAGTGAATCTCATTTACAGCAAGATAATATGAAAACTGATGCGGCTGGACCTTGCTGTGGAATTGCAGGGTGCCACTGCTTGGCTGTCACATCGGAGCTGGGGAAAGCATAAATGTCCTCTTAAAATGCAGCAATGGGAAACAGCGCTTACAGGGTGCGGGCTTCAGAGCAATTTCATCCCTAGCTCTGAGGAGAGCAGAGACAAAATTCTCTATTTATCTCAGAAAATTAGTGCCCATAAGCCACAGAGCTTTACACTCCTCTTGCCCAGAAGCATTATGACATTGAAAAATGGGATTAGACAGAATCGCTAATTTTAACATCGCACACGGAGACGAAAATCCCAGGCACCCTCCCTGTCTCTCCAGGGAAATATTTATTGCCTGCTACAATGTAATTACTCTAATTTCCCTTAATAAGGGTGAGACAGCTAGTAGGGAAGTCATGTGCTCAAGTTCGGTTGCTGTCCCTCAGCCTGGCTGTGCTGAGGAGCGTGGCCAGGGCAGCGCCCGTCCCACCAGCATAGCCCCTCACCCCAGCGCCAGGCCCTGCCTGCAGGGAGTGGGTGCTGCCTCTGCCTCCCAGGGAAGTGGCAAAGGCCCCTCTGGAGCCAGAAATGATGGTGGGAGAGGGCGAAGGGAAGGGAGCGATGCCCTCTGCCCTGTGCCTGACACCCGCTCCCGTGGGAGGATGGCATTGGGCTCAGGCTCCTCCTGCCCAGGGGTCCTGGTAAGGGACGCAGCCCCAGCATGTTCACCGAGTCGCTGCGGGTGCAGTTACACTCGCGCACCTCCGTGGAAGAGGGTACTTGGGGAAACGGGAGGGTGCGAGGTGTTTAAGGCATGAAAGCATGCAGGCTCCGCTCTCAGCACCTCCGGAGCAGGAGCTCTCGCTGCCAAAGTGCTCCCCGAGAGAGCACCTTGAACTGCAGCCGTGATTATTTTCAGGATGAGAAAATATGCTCTTGCAATCCGATGTTCTAACGGTGTCTGTCATCTTCTGTTCTGCTGGTGTCGTGCAGCCCTGCAGCAACTGGCTGAGAGCACTTTTCAAGCGAAAAATCAATATTTACTAGTTTTGGGTCAATCTTCCTTATAAAGTACAAACCCTGCTGATTTTGCACGGTTCAGGGCTACACTGAGCAGGGAAGCAGACATGTTGCGTACACGATTTGAAATTAATTCATGTGCTGTGAGGTAGTAACTGGAAATGTTAATAAGATCTCAGCTGCTGTTGCAATCCCCTCCCTGGGTGTGAGCTCAGGAGCCCCGAGCAGTGCCGGGACCCAGCTGCAGCTGTTGAATGGAGAGGATGGCGTGGGGGAAGTGACTGTCGATCTTTAGTGTCGAAGCACAAAGCCAGTGGAACAGGACAATTTATCCTTGTCCTGCATCACTCATAAAAATAGCATCGGGGGGTTGAGCACTAATTGCAGCCTCTCCTGGCCAACTTTGCAGAATACAGGCAGCATCTGGCAGTGCAGCTCTTGGGCTGCGACAGGCAAGGCAGGCAGGCAGGGAGCTCCTGGTAGGGCCTCATCAGCAGGGACAGTCACCAGATTTAAGAAGAGCCAGCCCCATCACTAAGCACCGCGCATCTGGGGAGGAGGGCAGACAGGCAAACGCTGGTAGAAGGGCGAGAGGCGGGAGCGTGTTGCAGAGCAGAAAGGGCAGAGACCTGCCGCTGGCTTGGCGGGTCCTGCGGGCGAGCAGGCAGCGCAAGCTGAGTGTCTCTCCTTTCGCACGTCCCTGCTTGCATTGCCGGAGCCCCACGCTTCTCGCACCCGCCATCCTGCTGTCGCCCCGGCCAGCCCTCACCCCGACACCCAGCTCTTGCGGTGCTTAGCCAGGGCTGGTCCCCGTTGCGGGGCTGGCTCCCAGCGAGTGGTGACAGCAGAGCCTGCCCACTCACCCTCCGGAGGGCTCTGTGCATTTGCTTTTATGGCAATTAAATCCCACTCGGGAGATATTTTTCTTTGGTTTCCTTTAGAAGACACAAAAGCTGTGCTCCGTCTTTGCAGGCCTTCCCTTCTGCAAACGGCCTCAGTTCACATTCATGAAGAACACTAATTGCAGAGTAATTTGGTGTGATGAGCATCTGCAAAAGATACCTTCTGTGAGCAGTAGGTGGATTTCTTTCCATTGCTGCAGTGTGCATTAGCGATGGAGGTGTATCTTGCTCAGTTCAGCCGTCCTGAGTGTGCAAACAAGGAGGGAAGAGCTGGCTTGGGCCACCCTGTCTGTGCCTCTCCCTGCTGTAGGGTGGCTTTGGCTCATCCACACAAACAGCGAAGGACAGATCCAGATCACTGGCTGGGTTTGTGTTTCCTGAGTACCAGGGCTCTGAGCAGACACATGATTTGCAGGAAGGGGCTGTAACCAGGAAAGGTGGTTTCCCTGGAGGAGCGAGGTGAGCAAAGCTCAGCAGCTGGAGCTGAACAGACCCTGAGCTCCTGCTTCCAGCACAGGGGGGCTTGGCTCCTTACTGCCCAGGAGGTGTGGGAGTTCAGTGTACCCCCACGACAGAGAAATTCAGGCAGCAGGGAACAGTCAGGCTTTAAATCCCAGGTAAACAAGCAATGGACTGAGTTCATACCTCGCGGCGGGCTGCAGCTCCGGCTGTTCTCCCTGTTCAGCTGTAGCGGTGGCAGGTCCTCCGCCGAGAGGCTGAGTCAGTGCTGAGCCCCCGAGCAGAGCAGCCCCTTCCTTTAACTGCTTGTGGCTTTCCCGAAGGAAAAGCTGCTGCCGAATGGCTGAGCGCCAGGAGCCCCAGGGAAAGGCTCACGCTCCCCCCTCGGTGCTAGGCCAGCATCGTCCCTTGAGTGCTCACTGCCCATCTCCCTGCCTTGCGCAGGGCTGACTGCTCTCACTGAGCCCGACTGGCACCCTGTCCCTTGCGGGGGGACACCAGGGATGTGTGTGCCTGCCTGGCACCTCCGGGGAGAGGGCATGGCCCCCCACCCTGGCACGCACGGGGAGAGGTGCCTCCCCACCGGCCAGTGCCCCTGTGAGGAGTGGGGGCCTGAACACGGTGCCCGGGGCGTAAGCTCTGCATCTGTCACTGTCAGATGTTCCCATGTGTTGTCTCGCTATTTCCTGAAAAAAAGCTGTGAATTTGCTTCCTGCTTGTCCCCCAAATGGTCTATCCGAGAGTCCGGAGGCAGGATGGAGGGGGGCTGTGAGTAATGGCAGCTTGCAGATCGGTCTCCTCCCTGCCCACTGTGCAGCAGAGCCAGGGGTGCAGTGGGAGAGGGGCACAAGGAGGGCTCCGCTCCAGACGGAAAGCTGATTTCCCACTGAGGGTGACCTTGTGGCCCAGGAGCCTGGGAAGCTGGATCCTGATGACACTTGATTGATGGGATCTGAGGAGTCGTTCTCCCTCAATGTCAGTCAGCCCGCCTCTGCTGACTGCAAATGAAGGTACAAGAAATTGGACAGTAATCAATGCCAGATGGAAAGTGCAATTGAAAATGCTTCTATCTGCAGCGTGCAGCCCGGGAGGGAAGCTTGGCCAGGGCAGGGCCGAGCATTCGGCTTGTGCATGCTCACAAAAGGTCCTGCTTTCTCTTTCTGCTGTTCAATTATTGCACACAAAGATGACAGGAGATGCAGCTCCACAGGAACCTGCCGGACAAGGAAACCACTCGCCAAGAGCTGCCAGCTCCAAGTCCTGCAGCTCCAAGCAGCTCTTGTAGATAAAAAAAGAGATGCTGTTATCCCACCAGACAGAAAGGGGCAGAGATCTGAAAAGCAAGATCTTTGCGCTTTACAGCAAACAGTGCAGAGCGATGTCACCCTTGTCGTGGTCAGAGCACCCTACAGGCACGCAGGGAGCGGCAGAGAGCAGAGCTGCTCAGAGACTGTGTTGGAGCTGCTGGACATCGGACGCGTGCTGAGGGACCAGGGCAGCAGCAAGGCCTTTCTGTGCATTATATCGCAGTAGAGCCTTGAGAGAATGTAAACCTCCAGGAGGACGGAAGCACGTCCCCTCTCGGGGCCAGCACAGCTCAGCCCTCTAAGGCGGTGTAGACGACAGTGGGGAGGTTGGGTGATGCTGAGCATAAATTACCGGGTCTGCAGCGCTCACACATGAGCACCAGATTAATGTATGCATGAGTGCCCAATTAGTTCACACGTGAATGCCCAGCTAGTTCAGACGTAAGCACCCAACTAGTTCCTGCGTGAGTGCCCCATTAGCAGATGCCTGAGCCCCGTGTTGGGCATGCATGGCGGGGTGGCGGTCGGGGGCTGCCAGGGACCCCCCCCCGGCATCGGTGTAACCCCCATTGTGCACCAAAATGCCAGCCTGGCAGAGGAGCCATCAGCAGCCCAGTACAGGCGGATTTAAGAGCGGGTGGCCACAAGGGAGGAGGCAGAGGGAGACGTGCAGCTGGAGGCGCTCCCTCGGAGCACCAGGGAAAGCTGCCGCAGGGCAGGGTTGAGCCGGGGGTCGCAGTCTGTGGCAGGGAAGGGGCCGCTGCCACTGCTCTGCGCTGAGGAGGCACCAGCTCACCTCTGCAGAAGTGAGGAGCATCCAGAGTGCTGCCTGCGGGCGTCCCCTGGAAGGACACATTCCAAGCCTGCACCAGCACAAGACAAAGCAGCAACAAGGTTCCACCTGCTCACTATAAATAAAAGCCCTTGCAAGAGAGAGCCAATTTCCCTTTCCCTTTGGGACAGTGCCGACCTATAGTAATCCCATTATTTTTGGCAAATAACCCCGCTGGTGGTTTTTCGCTTGTTTGAGGAACCAGGCATCTTGCTGTGAATGAATTACAGGTTCATTTTCTCATCAAATATCCAGCTCACCTAGAAATGAGGAGGCCCAACGGCAAAGGGAGGAGGGGTAAACTTTGGAGACAAAGTTTGATGCTAATAGCCTAAGTTAATTGCCGATTGTTTGGAGCGGGATCATTGGAGCCTATGGCTCACTCCACCTAATAACATTTCCTTCCTCAGACACCTTACCCATCTGGCACTTGCCATCTGTTCCCCACAACACTCTCTGCCCTATCTAAGATTTGCTGTAGGAAGTTTCTCCGTGCAGAGAGCTGGAGCCTCAGGAAGGGCACCGCCTGCTGCCAGGGGGGAGGCGAGCCCTGGCTGCAGGCAGCGCAGGCAGCACAGGCAGGAGTGCAGAGGCAGCACAGCACACGTGTTTTTGGAGGCTGGGCACTCAGGGCGGCCCCTCATGCCCTGAGCAGAGCATCTGTGCAGATACCTGCTGCACATGTCACCCCCTACCAATTAATTATGTCGAAACACCCCAGACACTTCCCACCCTAATGAAGCTGTTAATGTCTCCACTGGAGACCACTGCTCCTGCCCCCACTGTGAGTGACCCAGCCAAGGGCAGCCACCCCTCCGCGAGGAGGAAGGGGCTGGGATGCAGGACGGGTGCACCTCGGGGAGCCCGAAGCCTCCCCTGGCGTGAGTGGTCCAGAGCGCATCTGCCTGGTCTGGAGGGGACGTGCCGGGGCAGGGGCTGCGGCTGTGCCGGCGCCACCAGGCGAGAGTGGCACCGGTGGGACTCAGCACTTCCAAAAACGCATCCCACAGCCGAGGGATGTGCTCCCCTGGTCTGGTGCCGGTGTTGGAGGGCAGAGCCCGCGGCCTCTCGGGCCGAATCCTGCCCACAGCTGCTCCACCGGGCTTCTCTCGCTGAGCTTTGCTCCAGACAAACCTGCCCCAGCAGTGGTAGGTGTGCAGGCAGGCGCAGGCAGCCCAGGGGCTCGGCAGCGTACAGGCAGGGCCATGGCCAGGATGGGCTGAAGACTCATTAACTAACTGATCCAGGCAGGGACTTGCAGGCTGTAAGGAAGGTCTCTGCTAAGCTTTTCTTCTCTAACTAATTCTGCTAATGACCTGGCATCACCTTCTCACCCCTTTTTCTGGCTAAACCTTGACACTGCAATCAGACTGTTTCTCTTCTTTTTGTCTATTATTGTCCTAAAAAACAACAATTTCCTTTTGGTTAGAAGTAGAAATACTATTTTAAATACAGGACCACCGTGTTCCTTTTCGTGCTTCCCAAGATCTCCTTTTGCAGACAATATTCTTGTCCTGTTCGGAAGCTGAAATTATTTGCTGTAGTCATAATTGCCTTTTGGCTCCAGAGGTTACTGATGAATCTTTCTCTGCGGGTATTCAATGGCAGCGCTCTTCTGGCCACATGTGCAGTATCAGCAGCATTGCAGGGTATTTCCTTTCCTGGCGGAGTGGGTCTAATTGATTCTGGGCTAATTCCTGCCTGTGAGACTGGCAGGAGGAGAGCGCTCCCAGTCTGGCTGCCCACAGCTTAAAGGGGAAGCGTGGGGGACCCTGCTCCTCGCCCCACCTCCCCTGGTCCAGGTGGGACCCCTGGCACCACTGTGCCCCAAGCAAGAGAGAACTGTCACCATCGCAGCGAATCAGCCAGTGCAGTAAAAGGGAATCAGTCACGTTAAAGGGGAATCGTAAAGCAGCTTTGGAAACCACAGGGCCGTGCAGAATTGCTCAGCTGTGTTTGTTCAGAGCCCAGCCATTTTATGGTGCCATAAACCTCCTGGCACGTGGGCTGAGGAGTGTAAATCCTGCGCTTGTCTTTCTACACGCCGGCTAATGACAGGGGCAAGGCTCAGAATGAGACGAGCTGACATGGGGACCAGGGCACCGTGTCGCCGTGTCCTTGGTCTCGCACAGCTAGCCCAATGAGATTTATTTTTTGCCGAGTAGACAACTCTGCGCCCCTGGGACACGACAGATGTTGCAGCTTCACCATCTCCACGATGCTCTTTGTAATGCAACTTGCTGAGCTTCTCAGGCTTCAGTGATTTTCCTCTTTGTCACCAATCTCCAGATCATGTTGCTTCCTCTTCTTGCTCTCGGCTCTGGCCCAAAGTGGACATCATGGCCCCTCATCTGCCCTGATGCTTAGGTCTCTGCTTACAGAGAGTTTTCTTGCAAAACTGGGATTTGCTGGAGTAGTCGTTCTAGAGGAGCCACTGCTGCAATAGGCTGTGCCAGCAGGTTCTTCCCCCTGGGACCTGCGATCCTTGACTGAGCTGAGGGCACAGAGAGGCACCATAGGTATTCTCCATCGCTCCCGATTCAGTCTCACCAGGGCTCAGGGACGGGACAACACGCCTGCACAGCCCCAGTGCATCGCCTTGGCCTCGCTGTGCCCACGGGGGCTGCGGCCATCCCCCCGTGCTCTCAGCCCCGCGAGCGGAGAAAGGGATCCTAGGCAGGAAAAGGCATTTTTACTTCTGCTCTTCCACCTGTCACCTCCCCAAGGTTTCCGGAGCGAGCCCTGCTCGTGTGCAGGGGACAGGGCGGCATCCTCCACCCGCTGCACTCTGAGCAGGGCTGTTCCATCCCGTCCCACGACTTGAGGAGCGACCGTGGCTACACGGGGTGGGGGCCAGAGCCACCTGCAGCACCCGTGGGGACCTGGGTGACAAATCGATGGTAAAGTTGTTGTGGGGAGCATGCACAGGCAGTAATGGAGTTGTAATGAATTAAGTGCTGTTAAAATTGATGCAGGGCTACTGTAATGAATGTGTGTGTGTTGTGAGGATTAGGACACAGGTGTGATGAATATTGTCTATCAGCTGTGATAAAAAGCCTATCATCCCAACACATATTTTCAAAAACTAATTTAAGGCTGAAAGAGATTATTAAAAATGAGGAGAGGAAATTGTCTGGGATATATTTAGCGTCCCCTGGTAGGTAAGATGAATTCCAGAAGTCAAAATACTGCCTGTGGTGTGAAAAGGATAGATGCAGATATTGTGGTAGCTGGTGATAAGAAGACAGGGCTGAGGCAATCCTTCTGCCAGAGGAGAGCGGCTGGGGAAGGCGAGCCCTTGTCTGGGGACCTGTGTGCTGAGCCCTTCCCACAGAGTGGGGACCGTCCCAGAGCTGTCAGCCCTCGTCGGGGGAGCGGAGACGGTGCTTCTGCTGTCCCCGCACATCTCTGCCCCCAGCCCGGGGTCCAGCTGGTCCCTTCCTACCTCGGTTCATTTCCTGAATCTGTGACCATTTGCAGCTGTGCAGTGGGGACACGAGCTGCTGTAAGCACTGATAAAGGCAACCCGGGGCTCCCCTGACGGGAAGGAGCTTCTGCAGAACAAGGTCTAAGAACAGCCTTTGCCTGGAGCTGCCAAGGAAAGAAACCCCCAGCACTGCTGGTAACAGGTGGACTCTGGTTCTATCATGCTGTTTTTTTAATTCTGTTTCATTAAGAGGGCATGTGCACACATACATGTAGCCCGAGCTGCTGTGCCAGGTTGGGTCCAAGGAGATGGAGCACTGCGAGCCTGCTGTCTGCCATGCTCCGGACATCTGGAGATCTGAGTTTTGATCTTGACTGTTCCCTCAGTCTTTCATTTAATCTATCTGTGCTGTTCACGATGACAAGATCATTAGAAACCCAGTTCCTGTTGCAGAGCTCTTCCTCCCGAGCAGTGTGTAACCACGCGGACAATGCCTGCAAGACAAGAGGCTTAATTGTGTTCTGCCAGCATCCAGGGGGATGTCAGGGAGTCAGATTTAAAGCCAGGCTGCATGGGGGTGGGAAATGCACCTCCATTACTCACCCAGCCTGAATGAGGTTTCGGTTTTATTATGTCCTGAAATAGCCCGTGCCTGGGAGGTGCTGATTGAAGCCATTTGAAAACATGACAACATCCTCAGGACAATAGGTGTCTAATCTAATGAAGCCAGAATGCATTAGCTAAGAGCTGCGTAAAGCAAAGAAAATGCAATTAAAGCATTCCTGAGGACAGATGTCGACCTACGTAGGGGACACCGATATGAAGACGTCGGCAGAAGGCTAATGAAAAGAAATGATCTGTTCGAAACATTCCTCAAATCAATAACGGAGTCCAAGCCACCACCGCTCCCCCCCAGCCCTCGGCGGCTGCCACCTCGCTCCTTTCTCACCTGCATTTCATCACATCCTGGCAGAGGCTGGGACTGGTTTGGGACAGGTCGGGCTCTTGGCAGAATGGGGGCTCTGGACGAGGGCAGGGGTGAGGTCAGCTGCAAGGACAGGCAGGCTGCAGGCAGGGCTGCCTGTGCAATCCCAGGGGTAGCGGTCTGCCATTCACCTGCTCTGCCCTCTCTTCCCACCTGAAAATTTCCATTAGAAAATCCATTTGCTGTGCATGCACTGCACCCAGCAGGGCTGTCCCAGCCCAGCCCGGACCCCGGCCCTTGGCAAAGCACGGGGGCGACAAGCCGCCCAGACCCGCCTGGGGCACCCAGCCCCACTGGGGCAGCACCTGCGGGTGCACGGCCGGCGCGCGCTGGGTGGTTACCCACATGGGGAGCAGCTTTGCTCAAGGTCTGTTTGCTTCGGTCAGAAGGGCAGGAGCTGGGTCAGGGGGCTGGCTGGGCGCTCAGCTGCTGCAACACCCACTGGGGCTTAGGCTCAGTGGGTCCCACTGGCAAATTTAAAGCCAGGCTGGGTGGCACGGTGGGTCCCACCAGCCACAAGCTAGTGCAAGCACTTACCTATGGGTGGTTACCCGGGCAGGGGCCGATCACACGCCTGCCTGCGCAGCACCGTGGTCACAGCAAGAGTTTTGTCTTTGCAGCCAAACAGTTCAAGAGAGTGTCACCGCCTCATCATTTCCCGGTGATTACAGGGCTGCATGTACAAACGAGGGAGCCGCTGTGGTTAGTGACTGTGCTAATCAGCATCATCAACAGATCGGGTCTTTTCCCAGACAAATGCCCTTCCCGAGGCTGGGAGACTGAAACCTTTCTCGCAGTCTGTTGACAGGACAGGATCCCATCTCTCCTTGCAGAATTTTGTAAGTTTTTATGTCTAAATAACCACTTAAAATACCTCAGGCTGCTGAATTTTAATCAGCTCTTTTCTTCCTTAAAGACTAAATCAGAGGAACACACAGAAACTTTCAGCACAGTTAGACATTGATGCATAGGAGCCAAATTTCAGAGATTTCATCATCAATAACCATGGCTCCTTGCTGTGTCTTGTATTTCAGGTTCTCAGACTCTCTCTGACAGACTTCCTTTTATTCCCAGCTCCTCGCTGACACGGGAAGTCTGACAAAATTTTGATCTGAGCCCATATATCTTGCTATCTTTTTTCATGTCTTGATGCTGGTTTAAAAGGCAGCACAGAGCCACTGCAGCCGTACATCAGGGTACACTCTTTCCTGCACAAGCAGCAGATGTCAGGCCCATTCCCTCGCCTGCCCACTAGTTTTTCCATGGAGCGCTGTGTGGGAATGGCATCGCTGAGCCTCTCTGCACTTATCTGCAATCAAGGCTGTGTAAATGAGGGCTGTAATCTGGGGAAATGCATTTTCCCATTGTGGTGTGACCAGTGTAAACACCTGAATAATTCAAAGCTCTAGACCAACATACTGCTTATAAAATATAAAATCCTGTTTCAATTCACCGAGGTGAGCTGCAGACCCTGCCCATGGGCGGGTTGCTGGCAGCAGGGCCCCCTCCCCACAGCCCGGGGCTGCCCATGACCAAGCAGGGCTGTCCCTGCCTGCAACCCTTCGCCTGCACAGACCCCCAGCCCATTTTCTTTGGGGGGCTGGCTCCCAGGGCTGGTCCTTGGGTGCTGCCACTGACAGGCACCTTCAGCTCCCCAGGCCGGGCTGGGTCCCAGCACAAGACAGCACCTGCAGGAGCGGGGATGGGAAGGGCCATCTGCTCCCACCTCCTAATCCTGCCATGCGGCTCCCTGCCAGCTCCCGGGCACTGTCCTGCCGCAGGGCACCCGGTGCCTCCCCAGCTCCTGCACCACTTGCTGCGGGGGGGCGTGCGGCCACGCTGCTGGTCCCTGTCATGTAGCTGGGGAGCCCACCCTGTGCAGGGGACGATGCTCTGGCCAGGTGCGGGCAGAAGACCTGGTTAGAGCCTCCCCACTGGCAGCAGCCGCTATTGCCTCCATGGGTGTTTGGGTAAGTGGGAATGGAGGAAATATTCCTTTTCCTTGATTGCTCAAAGCAACTTGTGTTTCACTCTCTCTCACTCAAGCTCTGCTATATTGGAGCTACATTTAGGATCCGGGTTTTCTGTTGTACAGCTAATGCATATTTCGATAGAGACACCTTCTTCTCTCTCTTTAGACTCTTACTCGTGTTATAAATAGTAATTAAAACCACCCACTTTTGTAAATTGCTGGCAAAAGTAACTCACATCAAATCACGATTCTTTGGCAAGAGTTTAAATTGACAGTAACAAGTTTTTTTCTAGAAGAAAGTTTTATTTTTGGAAATTTGATTCATTATGCCACATCACATTTTGATGCAGTGCGATGTGATACCTGACACATTGCATTTCCCCGCAAGTCAAAGCAGAGATTTATATATTGCTCTGCTTTGTGCTGTGAGACAGCACACTGGCTTCTGAGAGCCACCCTGCTCTTATTAGGCAAGACAACACTCTGTTAACAATAATTTTAACAGACTCAGGGAAACTCTTATCCTTTTGTGGGCAAATGTTACAGTCATAATAGAGTTTCCTTATAAAATAATTTAAGTGGAAACCAGAACCTGCCCCAGCTGCAGGCACTGTAGACCCTACTATGCACTTAATCATGATTAGGAAATCAAAGGCATTGCAGAGCTGACTGCAAACGTCTTTCTGCCCAGCTCAGCACAAACAGCTGCCCCACTGACACACGCACGTTGATTGCCGCTGCTTTAGATGGAAAGGACTCAGGCACATCTGTGAGACAACCAAGACAGGCACCTCTGTCACGCATCCTGCTAGGTCAGCTCCTGTCTGGGCACCCACTGCACCCGAGCGTGCAAGGGCTCCTCAGAACCACTGCCAGGCTCCAACACGCTGCAAACTTGGGCGGGGTGTCTGCTAAATTGATGTTTGGTGCAATGGTTTTAATCTTCAGCCAGCAAGGATTTGGCGGCATCTTTACGAACACAAGGGACCCTTTTTTTGGGCGGGAAAAAGCAAATGCACAAGGCAGACACTTGCAAGGAAATGTGTGAGCCCGACCCACAGACACTGGCTGGGCTTGAGGCTGGCTGTGCAGGAGCATCCACCTCAGAGCAGGAGTGTGACAGCATGCAACATGACCGACACAGGAAAACCCCTTCGGTCATACACAGACACACATGTACAGACAGCACAAGGATAAAATAGTTCCTTCGGGACTCCTGGTGATGAAATGGTGGAGAGGGAATTACTCTGTTGCTGTTCCTCACATGAACTGCTGTAATGAATTCTGTGTCTCCTGCAAAGCTGTGTTATATCTTCACTTAATTTAACTCTGCCCAAAAACAGCCACAGTGAAAGCAGTCTGGGTCCCTGAGCCTGTTTTTCCCCAGAGACGTACAGCATTACCAATTTACATACCACTAACCCTGGGAGCTTGTATTTACAGTCACATATGGCTATTTATCCAGCACACCAATTGCCATCACCCCAGAGCACCTAAATCTCACAAAAAGCATTTTCATTGCCCTATTAATCTCTTTGTCTCCTGGCGTTTAATAGAATTCACTTAAAAATATTTAACAGCATAAAAGCCCCATGGCTGAGTGCCACCGCTATGGCTGCCTGGAGGGATTGCTCCGCCGCCTCCATGCTCGGGACACTGCGACCGCATTGCTCTGCTGTGCTCTCGTCCCTGGCCCTGCAGCCACGGGGGCTTTATGAGCAAGCATGGGCTGCCAGAGCTCCCCAGCCCCAGAGCTGTGGCCAGACAGCCCCGGGGCAGCACCGGCAGGGATGCGCCAGGTACCAGCCTCCCTACAGGGTCCATCTGTCCATCAGACGCAGCGATTGCACTGAGGCTGGGAGCTGGCACAAGGATCAGGCCAACAGCTTTTGGTTTCCAAGCTGCATCAAGACGGGAGCCTTGGGATCAGACTGAACACTGAAATTCTCATGAATTTCATGAGACAAACGCTGAAACACCCAGAGAAGACGGTACCTGAGCAGGATGGGGAGAGGTGCTGCCAGCGCCTTGGCACAGCCCAAAACAAGCTGCAGGAGGGATCAGTGGGAGATAACTGCCTGCGTGCTGCTGCCCCGGTGCATCGCAGCCCTGGTGACACGGTGGGACATGGCCACTTGCAGGAAACAAATTAAGCCAAGCTACCTAAACACTGCAGTGTGTTTTATTCATTGCTAATAAACACAGTCCGCAGCGGGACCTGTGCTGCTGTGCCCCAGCATGGGAACGTGCCTGCCTCTGCCCTGATTCCTCCTGGCTTCATGCTTTTGCTTTAAAAAGCAGAAGACCCATTCCAGGTCTGTGGTCCCCTGGGGTGTCCCTGCCCACCCTGCGCAGCTGTGACAAGGCCAGCTTGCCCACCACAGGCATGAGGAGGGCTCAGTGGGATGCACAGCACATGAGCACCTTGCCCTGCACTGCTGCATTGGGCTGGTTTTGTGATGTCTTTCTTCTGGTGCTCGTTTGGCCCTTGAGGGCCCATCCAGACCTTTGCTGCTTCTGTCAGAAAATGCAAAAGCCCCACCACTGCCCCACTGCTGGCCCATTGTGCCTGAACACTCTATTAAGCATCCAGCTAACAGACACAGTATTCCCCTGGGAAAGTATCAGCAAGAACAGGCTTCATTAAAGCCAAGGGAGTTGCAAGAAAAACCTGAATTGCCCAGTTCTAAGTTCTTATCTAAATGTGCAAGGTTTCCCCAAAGTGCCTCTTTGTAACAGATGATCTAGGGCTCCAGCGGGGATAAGATGCTGCTGCTTTATTTCAGCTCCATTATGGAATTTAAATACTGTGCAAGTTAATGGAGATGTTTATGACTGTACATAAAGCAGTGAGCTGTGCTCCCATCGCGCTGTGCAGAGGGCGAGACCAGCTCTCCACATGCTGCAGGTGCCTGGAGGGGGTCATCACAGCACCTGGAGGAGGTCCCCAGCCTGCGACACCCCTGCCCAGGGGTGCTCCTGCCACCTGCCCCTCTGCAAACAGCTCGTGGCTGCTCTCCAGAGCACGGGGCTTCATGCACAGTGGAGCAGGCAGGAGGACGTCCCGGACCCCACTGCTGCGGGAGGCAGCGCTGCCACCGCAGTGGAGCTGGCACTCACAGCTGGGCAGCACCACGCTGCTCATCTGTGTTAAATGTTTGTGGGTAAATATTTCATCGCCCATTTGTAAAGTGTGACTTAATGAACATCCACGTTCGGCGGCACCCCCAAGCCTTATGTGGCTGCATCTCTAATGAATGTGTTTGCTCAGCTGTTGCCAATTCCCAGCACTTCGTGGAGTTTCTCTCATCTAACGGAAGTTTTATTAGGTGCGACAGAGACCCATGCATGAAGCCTCTGCATCACTCCAGTCAGGCTTGCTGGTTTTTGCAGCTCAAGGTGCCCCACTGGGCACAGGAGCCTCCAGGAGCTGCCGCAGTGGCAGGGAGAGGAGGTGCTGGCACTGGCAGCGGTCACAGTGCCCTGGGTGGTCTCAGGATGCCAGCTGGTCACTCAGCCTGCTCCGCTGCGCTGAGCACCAAGGACATCTGCTTCTCCTGCGAGGTGCCAAGGCAGCTTCAAAAGCGCCCGTTTGCACTGAGCTTTGTGAACAGTTGTGCAAGACTCCTCCTGGCACAACTGATTACTGAAACACTGGTCTGCTAATAAACCAGGACTCATTAAAACGGCTTTTTAATTACTTACATCCTCTAAGTCCGATGCCACCCTAAAATGGGGGTGGGGTGGGGTGGGGGGGTTGTGCTCTTCATTTTAACAGAAATAGCAGAAACCCTCTGAACAACTTCCCGTCCCTCTTCTTTCCCGCCTCGCCACCAGAGACCTGCCACCAGCTTGCAGCAAGCAGCTGGGTAAGGACACGTCCCAGACAGCAGTGCCATCCCCATCCCAAGTGTGCTTTGCTTCCAAACAACTTGCAGACAAAGCAAAAAAGGCTGTGGCAGATGCCGGGGGGGCACAGCCCCCGTCAGCCCATGGGCTCCTACTGTCGGGGCTCCAGACGTGGCAGGTTGTTGTAATGCAACAAAAGCAAGGCAGGAAAAGGGCCAGCTCAAGCTGTGCCTGTGCAGCAGAGCCTGTGCCGAGGCGGTGGCTCAGGGACTGATCCGGACCCGATGACTCAATACTGTTCTTCTGCTTTTGTTTGTGCCCCTTCAGCTGTGGCTGCTGCCCAGGAAGGCAAGCCACTGCGCAGAGCGATAACAGCATCTCTTTGTCTGATGCTGAAGGTGCTTGTCAGCCTCGGCAAGATAAAAAGGCCAAAGACATTTATAATTGTGTGATTAAATGACTCCTGTACCTTCCAGGCATCTCTTGCTGCTGGGCAGATGGCTCTATTGTCAGCAGGTAATGGTAAGTGCAAAGGCAGCTAAGGTTACCCACGGGCAGCTGCATGGGTGCCGCTGGCAGGCACCCAGCCCTACGCCATGGCCACCTGAACTGGGACATGCTGCAAACCCCAGCACTTGCTTCAGCCTGGGCTCCCTTCGGCCAGTCCCCACTCTGTGGTGGGCTCAGCCAAGCCAGAGCTCCATGGTGGCTCCCACCAGACAAGCCCGGGAATGACACCTCTGTCCCCGCCGGCGTGACCAGCGACAGGGCTGGACAGTGGCTGCGTGTGGCCCCAGCAAGGGATGGTGGGGGGCAGAAGCAGCACTTCCCTGCAGCCTCGACTCTGCGCCGAGTGGCTGAAACTGAGCCTGCAGCCTTGGCTTTAATTAGAAGTGGTTTAAGCAGATGGTGTTGGGCCAAAGCAAGGAGGAAGGCCAGAGCCAGTGCAAGGCAGGCGAAGTCCTGAGTAGCTGAACACATCCACAGCAACTCTCTCTCTTAAACTATCTTACCACGCCTTCAATGACTGTGAAGTTAATACATTACCTTCAGTGCATTTTCAGCTTTTGCAATTAGCAAAAGAGAGCACGAGAGCTGGAAGTGCTGCAGGACGCAGGCAAGTGCATGGAGACCTGGCTTTGCCGCCTGCTGCCTGCCTCCCAGCCAGGGGTAACAGACACACTCATCTCAAGGAAAGCCCGAGAGCTGCGGGGTGTGCTCCCCTTGGCAGTGCAACCTCTGGTTTTCCCAAATGATGCGTTTGGCTGCTGCCATGCCCCAGCGCTCCCTCTGGAGCTGACAGCTGGCTGCACTTCCCGGGATATTGCTCCACCTGTGCATCACCCACAGTGCCACTTTATGTGCTCATCAGTCATTTTGCTAAGGAAAAGGCTGACGAACCCCATGTGGGTTTTTAGCCTTCCCCGGTGCCCCGGCTCGTGCTGACAGTTAGTGAGCAGAACTGTTAAGCACATCAGAGCATGGCTCTGAAAGTGCACAGGGTGGACACTTTGTCCCTTGCTCTGCAGGACACTGGGTCTCCACAGGGCAGCTCCGCTGCTGCTGCCGTACGGCTGTGCTTGTGGGATGGCCATCCCTCTGTGCCGGCCATCCCTCCATGCCACCACGTAGGCCTTGTCCCAGCCAAGGTGGGCAGCGCGCAGCACTGCCAGTAGCCTGGCACAGCGGCTGGGAGGGGACCCGTCCTTCACAGCAAAGTCTTGGCACGGAGATGGGCGCTGGGGAGGGGCAGGACGAACTGCGGCATTTTGGCCATGCCCCAGCATGTGCAGCACTCTTCTCACGCACCAAGACGGTGAGAGATTAATACGAGGAGGAAAGATGCATCCGTCCCGGTGACACTTGAACTGACAGATCGCTGATTATGATGATAGATGGCACCGACTCTTTCTGATAATTAGCAGTCGTTCATATTTAAACGTTGCTCTTCCTCCAGAGCCAGGCTCTTTTTAATATTCCCTGGGCATCACTCTCCTCCTGCCCGTCTCCTTCCCACGCTCGTCCTAGAGGCAGCGGAGGGAGGATGGAGGACACACGCCAGTGAGGCCAGGCTTGTCTGACCCCACCATGCTGCTGTCACAGCAGTGGCTCATCCCAGCCTCGTCAGCCATCACAGCAGAGAAGGGACCACGCAGCCTCTCTGCAGTAAACGTCCAAAAGAGGAATGGGAAAGGTGATGGATTTCATGTCTGAGGCCGCTAAGTGGGAGCAAGGGGCAAGAGGAGGAGACCTGGCTCTTCCATCGGTTTCCCTGAGACACAGACCCGCTGGCGGGGCTGGCTGGATGCTGTGGCCAGCTGCTCTCACAAGCACCATGTAATAAATGCTTTATTTAAAAAAATCTCCCCATATGAGGCAGCACCTGCCAAGAGTTGAGCCCTTCCCTGACTGATCGCTGCTGCATCTCACATTTTACTGTGTCTCAGCCGTAACAGCTTATTGATCCCTCCTTTGTCACCAGAGAGCAACATCGTCCATTACGGCGTCCTTTCCATCAGCACCGGGGGCGAGCCGGGGGCGTGAGCCCGGACTGGGTGCATGGGGGTGCAGGGCCGGCTGGCGGTGGGAAGGTCTCTGGGGTGCAGGAGCTGACACCGGCACTGCACAGTTGTGGGTCAGCTGTGCACGGGGTGATAGCCATGCTGTTTCCTGTGATTTTCCAGATAGTTTCCAGAGCTAGTTTTCTTCCTCAAAGACACTGCATGTGTCAGAAGCTGGCAAGTCCATTGCTGGATATACAAGACACATGCACAGTTGCAGACCAGGCTGTAATTTTCCCCTCAAACCTCTGGATCGGGGAAGTAGAATTAGATGGAGAGAGGTTTTCTCTGGTCCGTTGTGCAGAAAATAGTCGCAGTCTGGTCAGCTCCATCAGCAGAGGGTGGGGGAAGAAGGGAGCAGTAGCTTCAATGTCAGCCCGTGCAATCCACCACTGCAACAGGGCAGGTGTAAAACTGTGAGCGCTAAGTTATGAGGACAAAGCTTCCAACTCAAACAGGGCAGGGAGGCGCTGACACTGCTCAGTGCAGCCGCTGGACCCAATCAGCCAGAAAATCTGCCTCCATGGTAGGCAATGCAGTGAACTGCTGAAGTGTGGACCTGCGGTGGGACAGCTGGGCAACTCTGCTCCCTGCGTGGCAGAGGGGAAGGAGCCCCTTTTGTGCCATTAGTTAATGCCAGTTAATTATACAGGTGTGT
Source organism: Fregata magnificens (assembly GCA_013389945.1). Lineage (NCBI taxonomy): Eukaryota > Metazoa > Chordata > Aves > Suliformes > Fregatidae > Fregata > Fregata magnificens. The sequence continues at coordinate 189,444 of WAAD01017013.1, read as the reverse complement.
AACAACTCATTTCTGGGCAATTACCTTACTTTTAGTTTTATTTTTTTTCACCCTTTTCACACAAAGCATCAAGTGAGATGAGCTCAAACCTGCCAGGCCAGACAGGAGAAGGGCTCCTGGGTCTGAAAGCCGTGACCGAGGCTAAGACCTGGGAGGGGGCCCAGGGCTGCTGGCTCTCACATAGGCGGCCATGGCCGGGCAGCCGTGGCCATGGCTGGTGCCCGCTCTGACCGCCTTTCATGCTAACCTTTCCTGGTGCTGCTGATGATTTCTCAGCTATCTCTGCGAGCCACCACACGCAGCCTATGGCAGACTTGTCTCCGTATGACATCATGTTAATTATTAATGGCTCAATTTACATGGCACGCCGCAGCCTTCGTCTGGCATGTTCCCTGGGGGAGCCGGCCCTGCCCACGCACATGGGAGTGCTGTGGGGCTGAACGCACAGTACCTTTGCCATCACTCCTGCCTGCCCACCGGCCCTGAGGGAGGGCGATGTCTGCAGCTGGAGACCCCCACCACCCCCAGCATCACCCACGTCCTCCAATGCACCCCCACATTGTCTGTGCTGAGGGTAACCAGCCTCCCGGCAGCACAGGGGTCCCCAAGCCAGGGGGGGAGGTGTCCCACGGCCCCCAGCCAAGACCGTGCCAGGAAGGTCACAGAAGAGGGGTAAAACTATCACCCGTGGACCACAGGAGGCACGAGTGCAGATAACTCTGGGCAAAAAAATACATCTGCTTGGCTGTGACTTGCAATCCACTATTCATAACCCCGCTTCAGAGCTCTAATTATTTCTTTATAGTGACAATATAGCCCTGGCCAGGCTCCTGGTGACGACTGGCTGAATTAATTGATCGACAGAAGGCAAATAGACTTCACCCGTTTTAAGTACCCATTCAGTTCCTTTTTCCTAGCAACTGTCACTGTTGTCAGCATACTGAAATGAGGCTTTTGTACACGTTCTTTGGCATTAAGCAGCCTAAGAAAAAGAGAAGAAAGGCGAACTAGCAAAAGAGTTGCATCAAATTATTTCTAAATATGACTGTTTGTGCAGTGTGTGCATTTAACATGCTGGCCATGCACTGCTTTCATTTATTCAATTAAACAATTAATTACATGCCTTGAGCACAGTAACGCTGCAGCGTTTTCCCTCTGCTCAGCAGCATTCCCACACTTATATAGCAACATGTATATTAGACTGACAATTGCACTTATATTGACAGATCCATACTGTGAACACTTCCAAGGTTATCTGGTCCTCAGGGTGACGGGAGGGATTCCTGCCTCCTTGAGCAGCACCTGGCCTGACAGGCCAACCGATGGACCTTTCTGTCCACAAAACACACACGCTGTACTAGTTAAATAATGGTTTCCTGCCCCCCAAGCGTCAATAGCAAGAAACCACCATTCTGAGTTCCACCGTTGCTGCCACCTCTGCAGCAGGAGCAAAGGCTCTCGTCTTAGCACACACATGATTTAATAAACCAATGCATCATTTCACACCTTGCTGTTACTAAAACTATTCTTTACCTGACACCTGCTACCCTTGCTAAAGTTGTACTTCTCATCAGAACACCTGAAATGACCCACACAGACAAGCCAAGGCAGAATTAGTGGTTGTTTTTACTTAGGTAGTTAGGTATCTCATTATTGCAATCTTTAAACATAGTTCAATAAATACAAAATTAACAAAAATGTCAATAGATCTTTATTACCATTTATTATTATTAATTATTCCAAACCAATAGTGATTCCCTGGAGATGTCAGACTATAGTCCAAATATGAAATGCACACAGTATCCCTTATGATATTATATTACATTTGTTTCAAGCTTATAAAAATATATATTGACTTCTCAAGTATGTATTTACAGTATATAACACGTGGTTAATGAATATCAAAAAGCATCTGGAGATGAACCAACTTGATTCCAGTTTTGGTTTCATGCAAGGGGGGTGTTGCAGCGTGTCAGCAATTACGAAGCCACGTGTCCTGCCCGTACCGAGCAGCACCACGTGGGGCTGCGGCCGGAGCTTCCCCAATTCTGGCTCCAGCACATCGTTGCTACCCTGATGTTGCCTCAGGCCTTTGGCCATCACCAGGGCTGGGAGACACGGCCCTTGTCCCCACTTGCTCATGCACCCCTATAGCACGAAGGGCCTGATCCTGCAGGTGCTGTGCCTTGCTGCACAGGATGCGGCGCACAGACCGGCCATGCAGTTAGAATCCGTCCTTCTGACCTCATGGAAAACAAGACATGACACAGGAGGGGAGGATCCAGGGACCACAGATGAGGGAGTTCAGGGGAAAGGGCCCGTCCTGCAAGAGGTCCCTGGCAGAGCTGCAGCAAGCAGCAGGAATCGCTCTCCAGCCACCCCAGGGGAGGCTGTGCTGTGCCTTTTCTCATTGGCAGAGAGGAACATCTAGTAGAGACATTCCCACCAGGAATATCAAGCAAAGCCCAGAAACAGGAGGTTTCTTGCTACTGTGTCAGGGCAAAGTGCACTGTCCAGCCTCCCAAACGCCAGCTCTGAAGACACAAAGCTGGACGCTGGGTCCGTGTCGCTGCCCCCCAAAAGCACTGAGCCTTCAGCTGGTGACACACCCAGCTGCTGCACTGCACCTCCAGAGGACAGACAAAGGAAACAGTGTCCTGCTTTACAGTCGCAAGGCACCGACAGCCGATGGGGCACACCAAGGTACAGGGGTTGCTTACCAGGTGCTTCTCCATACAAGAACGGCTGACGGTCCTGTCCGCACATGAGCTTAGACACACGTGCTTACTCTGCTCCTCTAATTCATAACTGGCCTCCACTCTGCATGGCCATCTAAAATCTAATCCTCCCGTAATTGTATTTATTAGCTCCAGCAAAGCCTGCAGATTACAAAACACTCGCTCTTTTTTCTTCTCTGAACAAGCCAATTTAATGCTAACGCTGCTGCAGCGAGGCTGAGTGTGCTTGGCCAGCCCTGAGCCCTTATTAGCACCAATGTGATCAGGGCTTCCCGACAGCCAAGGGAGTAGGAAGGAGCCTTGCACCATGGCAGAGGCTGGATGGGCAAAGAGACTGAAATCATTTTGAGGCATTTCCCTTGGTCGAGCAGCTTCAAAACAGTGTTGCTAATTAATTTAATTATAAGGCATTGAATACTTCCCCAAAGAAAGGTGCTGAGAGGATGCAAGCTAATTTTAAGATCATAACAACAATCTATAACTTAATCTTCTCATTTTATTATCTTCAGGGTTGATGAGGAGCTCAGTTAAAAGCGTTTATTGTTGCAACAAGCTAAGCCAGAAAGCATATTTCCATTATGTGCTTTTTCTTTTCTTTCTTGAAGGAGAGGCCAGGAAAGCAAATACCTCTTGTTTCTGCTGAGTTAGAGCACAGTCCCATCCACAGAACTATACTGTCTAAAAGAAACAGCTTTCTGAACCACCACGTCCGAGTCCCTCACCAGAGTAAGCCAGAAAAGTAATTAAACACTGAATTTCTTTTGGGAACAGCTAGAGAGACTCAGACAAAGAAATTACACCTTCAATTCCAATTGTGCTAGAGAATGTAGTACACGAGCCTAATTCAGTGGGGGAAACACTAAAGAAATGATTGAAAGATGACTGCATTTTTACTTGAGAGTACTCTAGCACAGACTGAGCATCATACGATTACACAAGCAAATGGCACAGGAGGCTGTGGGGCTGCCGGCCCCGTGCAGAGCTCAGCTGCTGTGAGAGGGCAGGCACCCCTGCCCACACGGCCACGGCAGCTTCCCAACGGAACCACAGCTCCCTGCAAGCCACTGGTCACTGAGCCCAGGAGAAATTGCCATGACTCTAGATAAGCTTTGCTGAGGTTTATCTCTCTCCAGCTAGCGCTGAGGTTTATCTCTCCAGCTAGGCAATGCTCAGAGGGACTAAGGAGCAGATCCCAGCTGCTCCGAGAGCAGCCGCGGGTGGGCAGCACCCAGAGCTGGCCCCTCCTTGCATCTGTAACTCTGGAGACGGTCCATTCTGGGGGGTTCAAGAGGAACATGTTGCTGTGTGCTCACGGCCAGGCCCGTTTCCCAGACTCTGAAGCACTCTGCCACCTCATCACCACCAAGCCCCTGGATTTCCCCAGACCTCCCTGAAAGCAGCTGCACCAACGTGGAGCCAGCCCCTCTGGCAGTGACCTCCCAGCGAGGCTCCCAGCGTCGCAATGCAGGAGGCTGCTGGAAATCCCAGCAGACAGGACAAGAGCAGGGAGAGGGGAGAGAGGATCTGGAATCAAGTTGGTTCAACTCCCTGCCTAGAGAACTATAATATACTTTCTCTATAGATAAAATGTAAACATAAAGAGCATACAAATTGCACTTGATCCTTGGGATCTGGCATTTCTACCAATGAAGGTTTCGGTTCACCATTATTACTCTTCTGGGTGTGAAACAGCAGGATGGCGAGTGACCAACCGGACCAGACACAGGCCAAACTTAAAGACAAATTATTTCCATTAAAAAAAAAAGTAACCAAGTGACATTGGGGAATGTTGTTTAAACTGCAGAGGTGGCAGGAAGGAGAGAGCTTGTTTACCCCAGAGAGCAGCAACCTCCCCAGAGTGCACCCAGGACTCGCACACTCCCAGGCACGCTGCCGGGGCGGCTCCATCCGCATCTGCAGACCGAGGGCAGCTCCCGGCCCCACCGGGTGAGGGTTCCTGTCTCAAGCTCTGCACAGACTCGTCTGTGCTGGCTCGCACTCCCCTTTGTGTTCGCTACTGGGAGCTCCAAACCTGCACAAGGGAAGGTGCCCTTCTCCCTGCCAGCCTGCACCGCTGGGGCTGTGGGACCCAAGAGCAGCTGGGGGTGTGTGGTGCTCACCACAGCACTACCTAGGAATGCCGGCACAAGGCAGAAAATTGACAAACCAACATTAGCTGGCACCTTCTTGAGACCACTGTTTGGTGAAGTTCAGGCAGAGGGTTCTGATGTCTGATGCAATCAAGCTAAAGGATCTGAAAAAAGTGAAATCTTGTCAGTCTTGAGCACTCCTGGACCCAGCCTGGCCACGCGGCCGAGCCAGAGGAGCCCGAGGGCCGCTGAAAAGGAAACCACCATGAATGAGGCTTTACTAAACAGAAGCTGGATCCCTACGGTAACGTGTTCTGCGAAGGTCAGCAGGCCCAGGACAGCCACCAGCACCTATGGTCATGCCGCTCTGCTTGACCGCATGACTGGTAGAGAAGGAAGACGCCCGGGCAGGGCAGGTGCCGTGCCAGCCCTGCAAGAGGCTGCCTTAGGGCCCTCCGTTCAATCATCATTTAGATTCTCACCCCCTCGGAGCATGCTAATAGGAGGATCTGACTCGAACAGATTTCCAGCCGCACTGTGAACACATCCCACAGTATTCATTCCCTTTGTAAATCTTTGTCTTTCACCATTAATAATTCACTTGCAATACTTGCAGATGATAATAAAAGGCCTACAAAACTCTGTACAAGGCTGCAAAGACCCATTTAATTAACTAACTTCAAGGAAACTTGTATTATTAAGCAGATGCTATTTATGTCAGGGATCAGGCCTGCATCAGTGGGAACTGCCAGCGTGCAAGGCAGGCAGTACTGTGCTACCGTCTGCAACAAAATAAAGTGCTGATGTGCCCTGGTTTGCCTGAATTGCACAGCAGGATTTCAGGGATCCCACGGATGCAATGGTGAGTTCTGGGGCGCACGGTCCCTTCGGCACAGCCCCTGCAACCTTCAAACACCCACACCTGGGGAGCGCCCCACTGCAGAGGCTGTGGGTACTGTGGGGCACGCTGGCACTGCAGCCCTCGGGCACGGATCTCTGCCCAGCCATTAACCTGCGATGGAAAGCTGATGCCCTGGCATGGCCGAGCAGGACGCTCCAAGCAGGCTGCTGCCTTTCCCTTCCCTTCCGTGCTCCTGACCAGGCACAGGGCAGCCGGAGGAGGAGGGGAAGGGCACTCACCGCAGCTGAGGTAGCCCTTCCAGTGGCCAGGGCCACTCTGCCAGAGCAGACATGGGAAGCATCCACCCAAAGCACAGCCATGCCCACTGTCTCTCTGACTCCAAACCAATTCCCAGGTTTTCATCCCATTTCTGGCTGAATTGGGAGGTTCCTTTCTGCCGCTGCACATTGAATTAGTGCTGTTCATAAAACCTCTTCCCCTGCAAAAGCTTCCAGACCTAGAGAGGGAAAAGCAGTTGTCCATCTACTGCTCCGACGCAGAGCAGACACCTCTGAGCAGGATGCTCCAGCTCAGCTGACAGCAGGGAGTCCCCAGGCTCTGGCATCACCCCACGGCTATGGGAATGCAGCAACACTCTGCCTGCTCTGCTCTGCAGCTTAGGGGACAGCAGTCAGAGCCCATCACAACTGCCCACGAAGCCAGCGAAGGCAAGATGCAGGATGCTCTGCCCACAAAACTGCAAGACAGGAAGCAGGGAAGAGAGGCTAAAGTAGCAACAGATGCTTTAGCATCAGTCCTGCACGGGTGGCAGGTCTCTGCCTGTGGGCTCAGTCTGTGTGTGGGCAGCAGAGTGCTGCCTGCTGTTGCTCTGGTCTGTAAGTTCCCACCCCACTGCTGGGCTCCAGCAGTAAAATGAGGGACCGGGACCTGCACAAAAGGCAGCGAAGGCTGAGAGCATCAGGAGGGCATCCCAAGGGCTCCACTGCTTGCCCTCTCTTGGCTATGGCTCTCTTCATCAAAGCTTTTCATTTCTTCCCCTGAAATTGTCTTGTCAAGAGAGCCTTAGAAACATTCAGCACCATTTGCTCTGCACTTTAGTGGAGAATATTTGGTTTTGTTCACCAACTGTGGTGTCAAGACTCAGTGAAGTAACTCTTGGAGCGGAAGGGATGTGGCTGGGAAAGAGTTTCCTTCAGCATAGCAGATGGGGAAAATCATCTTCCAGAAGTTGGGTGCTGGGTGTGAGCTGTGCTCCGGTCTCTAAAAATAAAAGCAATAAAAGCTCCTTGTGGGGTTGCTAGAACATGTCAGCTTGTATAAAAATACTCATGGATTTCACCAGTAGGATGCTAGATATGAAAATGCTGTCAGCTCTGGATTAAGACAGTGCACAAATGTCCATCCACCCTGTTAACCTAATTACCATATGAAATGGCATCATTACAGTTTGACTCATCTTACAAAACAGTGCTAGGGAGAGCCACATCCACCTAGGCACACCGCACACGTCCCAGGAGTCCTTGCCTTCCCTGGCACAGGGGACAGGAAGCCCTGCTCTCTTGCCACGTGGAATGACTTGTTTGGCAGAAGCCCAGTGATTCCCTACATCCCACCTGAAACCGCAAGGTTTCAGACATTTGGTCCTGTTCGGGGCTGGCTGGCTGTCTCCTTCCCGGGAGCGCCGGGTCAGTGCTCTGCACCTCTGCGGGGGGCTGCTTCACACCTGCACGCCTCGGCCATGCATTTGGATCACCTGGGCTCGGAGAGTCTGGATCCCGCTCAGGATGGTCTTCTGGTGGTCTGCCAGTGTGATCCCCAGGCTGAGGACATCTCTGCAAAACGAGCCCCACGTCAGCCATGAAAAACAAGCCCTAACTATAAAGTGCCCCAACATCAACTGTTCCCAGGCAAGGGCAGCGCAGGTTTCAGACTATCAGGCTACTGCAGACTTGCCAGAGTAAGAAATCCCCAACTTGTTGTCCCAGCCAAAGCAATACAGACCCTAACTGGGAATCCAGCGGTAACACATGCCTGCAGCACAGGAAGCATGAGACGACAGCTCCCAGCCCTGCTACCCTGTGCTGCCTGCGTAACAGGTTACCAGTAAATTGCATTCAATTTGAAACTGCTTTCTGGAAGGGACAGGCAACACTACTCTTATCAGAAACTACAGGTTTAAATCTCGGCTTCAAAAACCAGCAACTGAGATGCACAACACACTCAGCCCAATCCACGCCAGCAAGCTTACAGACGTGTTTTGGAAGATCTGTCCTCTTGTTTAGTGACACCTGACTGTAACTGTACAGCAGAGCTCACTCACGCTGCACCCAGCGACATGAGGTTATAGCTAGGAAACCAGTTCACTTACTGGGCTGTCATCCTGGCCACCGATTCCAGGTAGCAGTAGCCCGCAGCGGTGAAGTTGTCTTTGTACCTGCCCATTTCTATCGCTTCCAGCCACTCTCCCACGGAGCTGAAAGACGGAAAGGCTGAGAAGGTACGCTCGGTGAGGGGGATGGACATGCTGTGGGACCTGCCAACAAAACAGGGCGGTGAGGAGGGAGCAGGGAACCAGCAGGCAAAGCAGAACAACAGGCAGCAAAGCAAGAAGGCAGTCACCTGGTGCACGTGGAGCTGGGGCACTTCGGGGGCTCCGGGCTCTGTACCATCTTGCTCAGGATGTTATGAATGTGCGAGAACTTGGGTCTCTGGCTGCGATCCTTCTGCCAGCAGTCGAGCATGAGCTGGTGGAGGGGTGGCTGGCAGTTCACCGGGGCGGGGAGGCGGAACCCATCCTCCACAGCCTTCATCACCTGCAGCAGCAGAGGAGGGCGGAGGGGACGGGGTCAGGTACTGCAATGCAGATCACAGGCAAAACCCTGGCGCAAGCCCTCCTCCTCACACCCCGCCTGGGGAGCAGCAGCAGCTCCTCCGTGCACTGCAGAGCCACCTGCACACCATTAGCAACGACAGCATTGTCATCTCCCACGCGGCCGCCGGGGACTCACGTCCTGGTTGGACATGTCCCAGTAGGGTCTCTCGCCATAGGACATGACTTCCCACATGACGATGCCAAAGCTCCACACGTCGCTGGCCGGACTGAAGTGGTGATACTGGATGGCTTCAGGGGCCGACCACAGCACCAGGCTCTTCCCACGCTGGATGGGCAGGAAAGAAATGATGTGCTCGCACAGCCCGACACAGCCGATGCACGCGATTCCCAGGCGGCCATTCATTGTGCCCTGCCCAGCATCGCAGAGCAGACACCAAGCAAGCCCATGAGCCCACATGCAGGTTTAGTACTAAGAGAAAACTTTTGCCTCAATTTGTTTTAAAATGGCCATGCAACTGTATGCTGCATAGGAGTCTGAGTCCTGAAATATTAATGGGAAGGAGAGTGACTCTGGGAAGAGCTGATGGCATTTTATACATTAATATTTAATGAAAACCATTTCAGAGCTGCGCAAACACACAGTCCCTCCACCCTGGCTTGCTCTCCTGTAATTAGCAATCCCCATCTTGGTGTCTGCAGACCCTTCTGGATGCCCTAGGGGAAGCAGGTGACAGACACCACAGCTAATTGTAATTAACAGCAGGGAGACCTTGACCTCAAAGCCACAGCCTTGCCAGACCACAGTGGGAGAAGCCAGGGCTCCTGCTGGGCGCTCCATTCCCCTCACTCAGTGGGCTGCTCCAAACCCGGCAGCACGCCAGCGCCAGGGCAACTCAGCTGAAGAGCTTTGCGGCATCACAACCATGGCTGAGCTACAGCTTTGCAGGCAATGCTCACCACATCTGGTGAGGCGGGGGGTCGTGCTGTGCCAGGGACTCTTAGGGATGGTGGTGCTCTCCCTACGAGTGCACTGAGCGTGCCTCCCTGCAGCTAGTGCTAATGGCTGAAAAAGTTTTCCAAGACTCTTTCTGCCACCAGCCTGCTCAGAGCTGGCAAATGACTGCAGCTCCTGGCAGAGCATGGGCCAAACCCTGCAAACAGGCTCTTCCCCCTGGGACGCCCATACCCTGCACTGGGACACAGGCACCGGGTCCCTGCAGGCAGCACACATGCTGCTGCATCCTTGGCGCTGCCCAATGCTCCCTGCAAACAATAAGTGCTCATTTGATTGAGGAATCAATGCTCTTTAAAATATTAATGCCTGGTTAACATGATGCACTAACAGCTGGCTGTGGGGCACCAAATTAAATACATCCTCTTGCCCTGCAGTTAAAAATGCATTGATGCACCCTCAAGTGAAACACAGCAAAGCGGTGTGTGAAAGAAGAGGGGAGGGAGAGCTGGCTCCAGTGAGGGGCCGTGGGGCCTTGGGGGGCCACGGGGTGCCTGCCCATCCTGGCGGGCAGGGGCAGCCCCCCAGCTCTGCGCCCAAGGGCTCCTGGGCAACTTCTCCAAGCGCGCACAGGCACTGGGGAGACACGCTGGCTAGCAGAGCTGATGAGGCATAACTGTGAATCAAGCAGGACTTAAATTCTTAATTGAAAACCATGAATTTCATTACAAGTGATAAAACACACATAAGGAACCCTGAGGCTGCCAGGGCTGCCTCCAGCCACCCACTGCCTCTCTGCCAGTTCACACAGATGTGCGGCAGGGCTGTGGCCAGAGGAAGAGCAGTGCCGGGCAGCTGCTGTGAAGTTCCCCGGCTAAATGCATCTCATTTCTAGCTGAGAAAGAAGCTGTTAAGATGCAGAGCCCGCATTCATGCATGAGGAAGAAAATGGGAGCCTAGGAAAAATACTGGTTCTGGAGTAGGATTGCTATATGTCTTATTAACTCCACCTGTGGAAGCTGGCTGGCTCTGGATTTGATCCTTATTCAGCATTCAGAGCAGGCTGCAAACCTCTCCAGTGATGCCAGGCTGCAGTCCAAGCGCTCCCGGCCACGGCCGTGCATTGCAGCCAGGGAGATCCACCACCTCTGCAGAGGTTGTGTAGCCGTTCTGTCAGCATTTTGCTTTCAGGGAATGTTGACAGTAGAATTTCGAAATGCAGCTTACCATGGTGGAGAAGATGGTCTCCATCTTATCTTCTTGTGGCTGTCTGAAACCAGTTATTTTGCAGGCCAGGCTGCTGTTCACAAGCACTTTGTGGGCAGCAAGACTTTTATGTATGTAACCCATCTCTGCCAGGTACTTCATGCCAGAGGCAATCCCCTGCAACATGCAAACGAGCTGGGTGGCCGTGAACTGTCCCTCATGTTTCTGTAAAAAAAAAAAAAAAGGAGGAAAAGCCAAAGGTGACTAATGCCCAGTTCAAGGGGGTACCGCCAGCAGAGCCCGAGCAGGTGGCAGACCCCAACAATTACCACCGGCTCCCACAGCACTCACCCTGAGAAAAGAGTCCAGCATGCCGTTCCCCATGTACTCCATCACTATCATCATAGTACTCCCTGCACGGACAGACAAGAAGCACTGTGAGAATCCTGCCCATTGCTCAGGCAGTTCTAACACTGCAGGTGTTAGAAATCCAGGTGCTAACCTCAGCCTGCACTGCCTGGCTATTAAGGGAGACAAGGATTTCATCTCATACAGTTTGCAATGAGCAGTGGGTCCGAGGCTTCCCTGTCATTCCCACCTGGGATCCCACTGGATCCCAGTATCAGATGCTCCTTTTATCAGGACACTGAACCACATCAAAGGAGGACAGCACTACCCAGTGAAAACAAAAGCAACGAGCTCAGCCCAAGACTCAGGACAGAAACACTTCCTTACCTAATAAAAAGGCTAGTTAAAATCAGCACACATGCTCACGTTTCTTTGGATTTACACGAATATCCATTCAACTACAGCATCCACAGACTAGTTCAGCACACACACTCCCATGAGAGCCGGGAGCTGTCAGAGTCATCTGTTTTACTGACAGAACGTCACTTCAATTTGCTTTTATTAAAAGTACACAGTTTTGCTGCTAACCCAGTCCTACTACCTGGATTTATTAATCTAGCTGTAAGCATTTTATTAATCATCAGAATGCTAAAATAGCTAATACCTGAGGAAACACCTGATTTCCAGAGATCCAACAGTATTGCACCTCCAGCATCAGGTCATCGCTCCAAAGCAACAGCTTAAGCGTGCTGCCTGCACAGGAGCCTTCCTCCACTGCACGTCGCTCACACTACCCCATGTCGTACAGCCCGGGACCCCCTTACCTCTAGTGATGACTCCCTCCAGGCGGATGACATTGGAGTGATCAAACTGGCCCATGGTGCACGCCTCTGCCAGGAAGCAGCGCTGCTGCTTCTCCGAGCACCCTGCCCGCAAGGTCTGGATCGCCACTGGCAGCTCTCGTTTGCTGGGCAGCTTCAGGCATCCCCGGCAGATTTCTCCAAACTCTCCTGCACAGCAGAGAGATGAGTTAAACAGCATCCATGGCAGGACATCCCTCACAGCCCACTGCTCAGCACCACGCCTTCCCAGAGGACCCCCTGCAGTCGCATTCACACCACTCCTTTGTGTGCTGTCACAGATCCCTCTGCCATTTCCAGACCATGAAAGAATGAGCTACCTCCTAGCTGACTTCACAGCTTCCTCACAGCTTTCGGTATCGTTGTGCAAGGGCGATGTTTTACTGAGCTGCTGCAATGCACTATAAAGACAGGTTATATACATATACCTGCTACAAAGCAAAGGGCAGCAGTCCTCTTCTGGGAAGTCAGCTTCCCTTTAGGGGATATTTTCTTTGCTTTGGGATCATAAAGTCCATTTCTGTAGCATGAGTGATGTGTCTTGCTGTGTAGACAAGCAAGACTTTCCCATCATTAATCAGAGGATTTGCCAATCCACAAACTCAGAAACGCACAGAGCCCTGCATGGCTGAGAGTTTCCCCCGCAGAGTCTGTTTCACCACCTTCCCCCACCTTTGCTGAACACACAACCCTTCACACAAGTTTAGCATCAGCATGTGATACTAAAAATGTGTGATAATGCAATGCAATTCTTCTTCCTCTTCCTACACCTCTAAGCCATTCTCTCCCTGCTCTGCTCAAGTGCCTATCACGCTTTTTCCCCACGAGAAGATTAATCCCCAGCCACCGAGTTCATGCTCCCTGGGCCTGGCCCATTCTGCTTCCCAGCTTGGCACATGCAGGGTCTGCTTCTTATGGAACAGAGCACGGCAGGGCCAGGAGGGTTTCTGCAGTCTTTGAGGCAGAGCGTCCCACTCTGCACAGCCATGCACTTGACAACAGGAGCTACCAAATTCATAATGTAAAAGGCCAATAGTGGCTTTACAGCACAAACTGTGTAGCTATGAAAAGCTTTATTGATTTGAAAGCCAGGTTAGGTGACTTGTTAGGTCAGCAGTGAGACAAATGCAGTCCCAAATTCCTTATATTTAAATGTCTTCCTGACTAATTTTTCTTGATTTTTCAAACACCAATTTGCTTCTGAAAGGTATGTGGGATTAGTCTCAGCTGCTCCTCTCAGCAGCTACAAAGATAACCTCCTCTTCTCCTCAGTGTCCTCTTCCTTTCAACACTGTCCATTAAGCTGGTGGGCAAGCCCTCCCCTCTTTCCCTTCCTCCACCTCTTCTTTTTCTGCAGCTGAATTTATCTTTAGGAAAAGAAACGACAAAGAATAATCGTGTTTTCCATGTTCTGGCACACATTAGCGATTAAGGCTCTAGGGCCAGTGAGGGGATTTTAATTTGCTTTTAAGTTTTAGGCAGTGAAGTTGATGAAAATCAATAAATCATTAGGTTCACGTATTTATAAATAGTTTTCATGCTGCTGTCAAACTGCCCAGATGCAGATAATTGCTGATGCTTTCTGGTCTGTGCCTCACTCAGTTGGCTGTACTTAGTGCCTCAGAAAAACAAACGGGAATGTGAAATCAAGCTCCTGAACAAAACACTCACCAGCCCCACTCCCACCTCCCTACTGTGAGCTTGTGCCACCCTGAGACAAGAGCAAGCGCACAGGTCTGCGGCACTGACGGTGCCGGAGGATGAGGGGCTGCCTTGGGAGACGCCGGCAAGGTGGGCAGAGCCTGCAGGCAGCAGCAGGAGGGCCGGCACGTGCCCACGGCACTGTGGGTTGGGCAGGACCGCAGCAGCAACGTCATGACACTATCGTGGCCCCGCATGCCAGGGGCGAGAGGGGAGCACAAGCACAGCCACCACCCCGGTGCCCGCCGGAGAGGGGCCAGCGAGGAGGAACTTGCCTGTCCCAATGATCCTCTCAATTTTAATACTAGCGTTATCCAGCTCTTTGGCAAAGAGGTGTACGGCCTGCATGGGGTCTTCGCAAGTGTCAGGGTCGATGTATGTCCTCCTGGTTGGTATTTTAACTGCAGGAAAGCAGGAAATGCACAAAGGGTGCGTGAGAAAGGCTCAGCAGAGTTCCCGCCCGCCTGTTCCAGGAAACACTCTCGCAGGTTATCCATCTCCAGGTCTGCTGGCAGGATTAACTTGCCACCTTTTTATAAGCAAAGCAAAAGACTCGACTTTAAGGTTGCTAGGAAATTTCTTGTGGGATTAAATGAACCTAATCGCTCTGCTCCACTGCCACAATCCCTGGGTTAAAGGACAGCAGCTCCTTCACTCTAGTGCAGCTCCCTCCTGGACTGAGCCTATCTGCCACCCATGCTAATCCTCGAGTATCCAAATCATCTCCATTCCCAAAACCTCTAGGAGAGATAATTATAATAATGAACAGCCGCCATGCTCCAGGTCCCCTTGATTAGCAGCATGGGCAGCAAAACACCTCCCACAGGCGCCTACCATCTGCTGCACAGTGAGCGACCCTGTCTGGGAGCACGTCCAGGAGAACTGTGTGGAATAAGGCTGACCCGCTTACAGAAGCCCCTGCAAAGCTCCGGAGGGGAAACAGCTGCCCGCTTGCTGGGGCTTCCTCAAAACCTTAACTCACATTTCCTGAAAACAAACAGCCAAAACAACAGCCAAAGTACATCAGTTCTGCCACTTGCTGGGTCCCTGCTAGAGCACTGCCGCATCTCCTCCTCTCCCTGGGCAAGGCAAGGAGGATAACATATGTTTTGCATGAGCTGCTTGGCCCATCCAGCACCAGTGCATGGGCAAATGGCTGAGCCCTGCTGCGCCTGGGAAGGGGTCACACCATGCAAGGCTTCCCTTCCACCTTGGCTCCATTCGCCTTCCCGAGGCTGGGCAGCTGCTGCACTCCCCTCACCCTGCACGGAAAACCTTCGGCAAACTCCCAAGGGCAGCACAGCAGTGCAAGGCCCTTCAAAGCCAGGTGAAACGGCCAAGCTGCATCCGAGCAGCATGCAGGCTCTGCTGCTTCTGAAATGCTTCGGGGAGCAGAAAAGCATGTGTGAGCTTCACAGGCATATGCCAGGAATCAAGTAAACTCATCAATCCTGACATCTGAATTTCCTTTGACAACTGTTGTCTGTAAAATAATTGCTGCTCAATAATCAAGAGTAGCCCCAGAAAACAAAGCTGTATTCTCATGTAGCCATTCGTGAAAAGTTGATGGAATAATTCATACGCCCCGTGGAAAGCTGAAAGCATCTCCACTTCCTTCGGCACAGCAGTGACCTGTGTGCGGGAAGGATGGACACTGGCTTGTGAAGCTGTCAAGCCTGCCGCCCCCAGAGAGCCTTGCTGTGCTGAGCCCCTGCTCTGGGATAATGCAGGATGACAACACTTCAAAAGCAAGGATTGTTGGGAGCTTGGTTGTTAATAGCAATAAATGCAGGCATCCCCACACAGTCGTACCAGTGGCCAGGCTTCACTTACAATGGAAGTACAGCTCCTCATCCCCGTCCTGGCTGGCTTTGCTGTACCCACACTGCCTGCAACAAGAATGAAGATGCACACCATTATCTGGGTAGCAGCCTCTCACTGGGTATAAAAGCCTCAAGTCACAGCGCTCAGGAACAGAGTCCAGCCCCATGGCATGAAGAGCCAGCAGCAGTTCAACCCAGCTCCCACGCTTAGAGCCAGCGCTGCCCTGTGCTCCCAAGAGCCCCTGCTGCGGGGGCTTCGCTTTGGTCCTCCTCCCCTGCCCCAGCTCCAAACCTCCTCAGTCCGTGCGTGCCCTGGCTCAGCCGCGGCTCCGCTCACCTCCTCCAGACCATCACGCCAATCACCATGGACACCAGCACTGTCAGCCCCGCGATGGCCACCACCGCGATGATGAGGACAGGGTTCTGCTCGCTGGAGGCCACTGTCACTGCGGGAGGGAAGCAGAGCCGGTCAGCAATGCACCCTGTGGCAGGTCCAAGGCATGGGGCAGCCCTGGCCACTCCTCCCAGTGCCAGCCTGCTTCCTCCAACAAGGCTGTGGGACAATTCACCTGCAGAGCCAGGCTACTTTTCACCATCAATTCACATTCTGGTTCAGTTTTAAAAGCTCGAGCTGGTGCAATCAGACCAACGTGCAGGGCAGTGCTGCAGGCATGGACAGAACAACCCCAGCACTGCTGCACCGGGCTCTTGGTTTTGTTAATCAGTGCTGAGGAAAGGTTCCTGTTTATCAGAGGGACATATTAAAATTTATGGCTTACAAATAGTTTTCCTTCATCACATGAATCCCTTCCCTTCCTGCTTTTGCAAACAGGGGTATTAGAAAGCTACATTCTATATAAAATTTTTATTGGCTTCAATTCATTCTGAAAATGTCTTCTGTGTGGCAAATGGATGCAATTTAAAGCCCTGTTAAACACAATCTGTGAGAGTCGTACTGAGCCAGCCATCTCAGGGCTTTCATTTCTAGCCAGGGTGGGTTATTAAGTCGAAGCCCTACCATCTCTCCAAGCCCTCTTTTAGTCGGTGAAATAAGATGCTTCTGGACTATAGTTATGAATGGAAACTGTGAAAAGGAAAAGCCCCAGCAAATAACACTGATGCTGGCTGACCTTATTCAGCCAAGCAGCTAACAAGCCAAGTGCCTCATGAGCCAGGATGGCAGTGGGGGCAAACAGTCACCTCCTATCTGGGGCACGCATCTGAGGCCAGCTGGATCTCCAGGCTGGTCTTGCCTCCTCTGCTGCAGCCTGTGCACCCAGCCATCCTGTCTCTGCAGCGCCTGCTGTGTGCTGCACAGCTTCACAGACCTGGGCTGGATTGTGCCCTCAGCAGTTACGCCAGCAGGGACCAACAGAATCACAGAATGGTTGGGGTTGGAAGGGACCTCTGGAGATCATCTCGTCCAACCCCCCTGCTTGAGCAGGTTCACCTAGAGCAGGGTGCACAGGACTGCATCTAGGCAGGTTTTGAATATTTCCAGAGAAGGAGATTCCACAACCTCTCTGGGCAGCCTGTTCCAGTGCTCCGTCACCCTCACAGTAAAGAGGTTTTTTCTCATGTTCAGCTGGAACTTCCTGTGTTCCAATTTGTGCCCATTGCCCTTTGTCCTGTCATTGGGCTCCACTGAGAAGAGTCTGGCCCCATCCTCTTGACACCCACCCTTCAGATATTTATAAGCAGTAACAAGATCCCCCCTCAGTCTTCTCCAGGCTGAACAGACCCAGGTCTCTCAGCCTTGCCTCAGAAGACAGGGGCTCCAGTCCCCTGATCATCTTTGTGGCTCTCCGCTGGACTTGCTCCAGCAGTTCCCTGTCCTTCTTGAACTGGGGAGCCCAGAACTGGACACAAAACTCCAGATGTGGCCTCACCAGGGTAGAGTAGAGGGGGAGGATAACCTCCCTTGATCTGCTGGCCACACTCCTTTTGATGCACCCCAGGATCCCATTGGCCTTGGCCACAAGGGCACAGTGCTGGCTCATGGTCAGCCTGCTGTCCACCAGCACTCCCAGGTCCTTCTCAGCAGTGCTACTTTCCAACACTTGCTCCCTTCCAGCACCTGTTTAGTGGCCCCACAAAAGGGACCTGGTGAGATCTGTTCTAGCACCAACATCATGTCAAGGCAAAACCACCCCCAGTCACTCTAGCTCTGGTAAGCACTTTCTTGGGCAGTCTCAGTCAAAAAGCAGAGACTCTGTCCCCAACCTCTACACCAGCGGAGCCAGAGACTGGCTGCCCTCACCGATGCTGCACTGAGAAGAGTGACGACAGACACCTCCAGGACAGGCAGGCCAGCAGTAGCAACCTTGTTAAAATCAAATAGGAAAACGCAATTAAAAGCAAGTCCTAGGAAGTACCTGCTCTTAGATCCAGAGTGGCAGAACCAGAGGAAGAGATGCTGCTACATGAAACCAAGAGCATCTGGGGCAGGAGCAGCGAGCAGCAGCATCCCCATGACTCAGCTCAAAGAGCCACATGTCTGCAGGTGTGTGTGTAAAAGATGATGAGCCTTGCCAACACTTACACTCTGCCAGTGTCTCCACTTCAATAGTAGGGTTGTAGTTTCCGTAGTCCGGCGAGGAAGATGTCCGGATTTGGAAAATATAGAGGGTGCCAGGCTTCAGGTTATTGACCGTCACAGCTGTTGATGTGGTTTTCACAGTTGAGTAACTTTGATCTCTCTGATCCTGTGAAATAATGAGATACCCAAGATCTAGCTGGACTCACAGCTGCGCCACGGAGCAGGCACAGCACAGCTGTATCTTTGCCTCGCCTTTGGGTCCCATCAGGACAGCCTATCTAAACATAAAACCTTCAACAGAAAGAATACATTTACTAGATGTCTAATTAACAGAAATTACATGGAAAGGTCACATGAAATGGCAGATGGAGCCAGATGATGCGCTATGAAGACAGGCGGAGGACGGGATGGTGGGGACCAGCTGTGCCACCCCGCACAGCTCCTTTCCTCCTGCCTGCCCCCGTGCGGGGGCTTGGCTGCTGGCACCATCTGGCCCCTTCCTGCACCCCTGCTACAGCCGCTTAAGCCCTGGAGTAAATACACATGTATTAGCACATGCTGAGTAATCAAAGCTGGCAGGTGGGTTTCCCAACAGTCCTGGTCCCCAGGATTTTATTCACTTGCCCAGCAACCTACAGATCCCTCTGCTTCAACTAAGGGAGAGGGCGATGGGCAGCCCTCCCGCTGCAGCCGCTGCTGGAGGTGGTGAAGGGAGGGTGGGCTCTGCCTGGCCAGGCAGCCAGTGGGACCGCTGGGCAGCTCACGCTGCTTTCACATGCCAGAGCAGCAGATCCCCGTGCCTCTGCTTCCCATGGTTTGCAAAGCAAAACAAGCCCCAGCCCTCCTGTGCTTCTGCGCAGCCACAATCAGAAATCGTTTTCTCGGCCGTGTCAGGTACTTCCAAACACGTTCCCTGGTGAGAAGATGCCGGTGCTGCCGCAGTCCCAGACCGGGGTTATCTGAGGCTATTTTCCACCAGGAGTGGGGCCAGGCTGTGTCCCACTGCCTCAGCATCAGCCTCTCTCGGATCCCCCACACACGTGCTGCACCCTCGTTACACCGGGGACCAGCCCCAACGAGCGTCCCAGCCCTGCGACCTGGCAGGGGCGCAGGCAGCAGCTGTTCATTGCGCCACTCCCAAGGCTGGGGACGTTGCCGTGAAATGTATTTTCCATTTGATACGCTTTTCCCCTTGAATCTCCATAGTTAAAGTATGGCTTTAAAAGCAAAGATTAAGAACTAAGTTCATTTTCGTGTCAGCATCAAGAGCCTCATTTCAGTGAATAATTGCTAAACTATAGTTTGAATTCCCTACCCAAGCAGGACGTTTCCTCATTTCACATACCCTGAGTATCTTGTTGCTGCAGCCCATTTGCACAGGAATTACCATCTTGGGCTTCAGCATTCGCCCTCACCCACAGATTCCTCCTTTCAAATCTATCAGATGCTGAAAATCACATTAATATGAATCAGCTTCAAGGTAGCTTGTTTCTAAATACAGAATGCCAACATGTCACCTGCAGTTTGCTTGACATGTAATCAGTTTCATAACGAGCCTGAGCACACGCAGATAAGGTAATTTGCGGAACTCTGTCATAAACTGCATTTATTTTGATTTAGAGCATTGTCCCTGCTCTCTGCCCACCGGTATTTCTTCTAAAATTCTCAACCCACCGCACCTGTCAGATAACAGCTATTTTTAAAATTAAGAGACTGTCATAAAAATGTTTGCTTGTGTCCCCTCCTGTGTGGAAGACCACTCACAGCTCACTGAAGTCACAGGTTCAGTGTCCCTCCGTCCTAAACCAGTGAAGACCACATGGTCCAACACCTTCCCAGAGAGCACGCTATGAATACAGGTGTCATCTCAAAGATTTCGAAAGCCAGTACGGTTTAGCAGTCCCTGTCAAGCTGGCTAACGGCAAGCACCCAAACCTCAGATTTCTAAATTTCCTTGAAAAGTGCCATCCAGTGCATTAAAAAAAAAAAAAAAAAAAATCAATGAAAATTACTAGCTTTACTCTTTCTCCCAGGGAGATGTCAACATTAGGACTGGATGAAATCTTGCTGCACAGATGGGGGAAAGAAACCACCAATTAACATAAACTCTACAAGTAATCCAAATTTCCTAAAACTTGCATAAGTAGATTGCATAACCCTGTCTGAGAAGAAAAGACCTTATTGGCCCCCATTTGAAGCACTCCTCTTACTTTCAGGTGCCAGTAAAATCCTCACAACAGCACCGTCCGCAGACACGCACTCCCTCCCTTTCCCACCAGTCAATCTTGACGCGGCGGGTGGTTGACTGCGACCGGGAGCGGCGGCACACGCATCACCCCCCGCACCACGCTCGAGGGGCAGACCTGGCTGGCAAGGGAAGCACCCAGCAGTCGGCTGGGGAGGGCTGGGGCACGGCCGAGAGCCAGAGCCAGTCCCCAGAGCCTACCTTCTCGTAGTACTTGACTTCGTACTCAGTGCCGTTGGCGGTCGGGAAGCCGGGCTCCTGCCATGACAAGGAGACGCTCTTCTGCTCAACTTTATCTGTGCGGATGCCGGTGACAGGAGTCGGCGCTGAAAAAGCAGAGAGGAAAGCAGCGGGTGATCGCGGTGCTGCTGGGGGCAGAGCATCCCCCCCTGCTCCGGCAGCATGCCCCATGCCCTCCCCACAGCCAGCAGCACCCAAAGCCCCTCGCACCGGCCCAGCACAGCTGGCTGGGCCTGTGGCAGAGCCCTGGGGACACGGCCAGTGGCACTGCATGCCACCACACTTTGGTTACTTTGGTTCTGAACAGCTAAGTAAGTACAACCAGGAGATCACACGTTACGGGGAATTTTATCTCTATCCTCATATTCATCTCGGCTGCAAGTCCCATGTCAGCACAGACGTGTTCAGTTGTGGTTACTTCATTTCTGCTTCTGCCCTGTGATGCCGCAGTAAAAACTTTAACAATTTAAACAGCTGAAGAGCATGCTTCTTTTACAGATACCAGTTCCCTCTCTCCAAATCAGGATTGAAATAGGGCAAACTCCAAGCTGGTGATCATCCAATGGGAGAAAATACAATGGCTTTGTAATCTGTGGGCAGCATGTAACACTCCGACCAAAAACAAGCAAAAAATCCTAAAGGCACCCTCCGCCCACGGTGCTGCAGAGGGGTCTGAGCATCAGCTAACGTCCAGTGCTCTGAACCTGCTGCTAATGATTTCTGGGAAATGCAAAATACAATCTTTGAGCAGTAGGGCTTGTAGGACATACCAAGGCTTCTCCAGCCACCTCCAACCACCCTGGCAGAGGGTCTGCCCCACACCACCCCAGACAGCTGGGAAGATGGGAGAGCTGCCTGCCCTACCCACTGCCGGGCACACAACCTGTGCCCCAGGAGCTGGCTGTTTATTTCTAGTTAGCACATGCTCCACGCTGAATCTTCCTCCCTGGCATGCGTGCTCCCGTTTAGTTCATCTCACTATGCAAGATGCACTTGCCAACTATTCCCATTTTAACCAGGTTTGGCTCCAGCACGTGGCAGGCAGCTCGCGGTTCCCAGCTATCTGCAGGCTCTCTTGCCTGATGCTGATGCCTTTGCTGTTTGTGGCAGCAGAGGAGGGTCTGCCTGCCTTACCCTGTTGCACTCATCTCTGCTTTCCCAGAGCCTCCTCCATGCTGTCTCCTCCTCTGACCACCTTCTCCTGCCTTCAAGCCACTGAGCTGCGCTCAGAGCCCACACATCTCCTGCAGCTGACAGGCAGCAACACTGCCTGCACTGGGCTCCCTGCCTGCAGGCAGCATCCAGGCAGCTCTTCCAAAAGCCTCTGCCTCCCGCACCAGCGGAAAGCCAGCTGGACCTGTCAAGACTGTCTGCAGCATCTCAGGAGCCAGCCAAGGACACAGCATCCCCCAACTACCAAGAGCAAGGCAGCAGCGGCTCAGACGTGATGATCTGCCCACAGCCAGGGCACTCACCAGCAAGAACAGGGAGGAAGGGGCTGCTTGGGACACGCTGGGACATCGGTGTCTTTGCTGCAAAGGTGCTATTCAAGAAAGACACTAAATATTTTAGTAAGGAAAATAAACTTTGTACCTCGTACCTTGATAAAAGCTTCTATTGGAGCCCCTTCTTCTGTTTCGGATTGATTAGAGAGAAAATTAGGATTGATTAGAAAAACTGACCTCCCCAGTGGCTGAACACACCGAGTAAGGTCTTCACAGCTCTCCTGGGGCTGTGCCACAAGCTGTCCTGGTTGGGGGCAGAAAGTCTTCTCTCTGGATGAGGAGGGAATGGGGAACAGCAGAAAAGCCTCCTGTAACTGTGGCTCTGGGCTGTCCAGCCTGCCCTCAGCAGCCATCAGCCTGGCCGTGGCTGGATGGCATGGTCCTGGCACAAGGGAGGGTGGTCCCTGGATCACGCCGGTAAGCACCAGGGGCCAAAACACACCAGGGTGAAGGAGCTGCAGTGACCAATTGACCTGTTTACGTCAGTGGCCCTGCAGCAGGCACAGGGAAAGCTGCACAGGGAAATTGGCTGTTTCTAGCTTGTCCCACTTCTCCATCAAATCAGGATGTTTCCTGGACCCTGACTATCCCAGAGAGACTCCTGTGGAGAGGAACAAGTCCCTGGAAAGTAAACTTAAGTATCTGTGAAATTTTGTATTTATTACTTAGCTCATTAATCTTTGCTGAAGAAAAAAGTCCTCCTGATGTTTTATTCACAATCATTTGCTCCTTGATTCCAAGTCCCTTCAGCTTCTGCTGAAAAAGTGAGAGGACCCGAAGGGCAGCCGGGAGCCCCTGTGCTCATGCGAGCTCACCCCCACTGCACACAGCTCCTTCTGCTGCAATCTGGCTGCGTGCCATTTGACATTTTTAAAAATAATTCTCTGAGTAAATACACTTGCCCCAGAGCTGACCTTCAAGGGGATATCAAATTGTCCACATGCAAAGAAGGGGAAGACAGTTCACCCCAGCAATAGGAAGCAATGCAGAAAGGTTCACCAGGCCAAGCAGGACACAACCCCTGGGCAGCCACACCACGAACCCGCAGCACAAACGTGTGCCGAGGTCTGCCTCCTTCTTGGAGATCAAGATGAAAGGCAGGACTACAGAGATCTTCACGGGCACCCATGGAGTGAATCTCTCCTGCCCACGTCAGAATGCCAAACACTTCACAGCTTTCGGACCTCCCGCACTTTTTGCCAACATTTTTTGCACAACGGGAGGTCTGCGACTCCTCAGCACAGCAATCCCATGGTGCACGTGGTGCTGCCATCGTCCTCGCACCAGTCTGTATGACAGCGCACGGGAAATAGCCAGCACCAGCGGCACCTGTGTGCAGCAAAGGTTCCCCTCCTCTGCCAGAGACCTCCAACCCTGCTGGTACTGGCAGGAAGCCCCGTGTCCTCTTGTGGCACTTCAAACACCAATAAGGAGTATGACCGAATTTGCACCAGTTTGGCACATTTTTGCTCCAAACCTTGCAAATTGCTCCTTGTTCCCACGTCATCAGAGCAAGGTTTAGGCTGGCATTGGCTGTAATACGACATTTGTTGTTGGGGCAGAGTGGTGAGAATGATTTTCATGTGTAAGAAGTGTTTCAATAAGATGAAGAAAAAAAGATAAATATTCTCAGCTTCCTTCATCAGCCTTGCAAACACACACTGACCCACGTGCACAAACAGAAATGCACACAGGCACGCTCACAGCTCTCATCGCTGGGACAGCAGGGTAATGCCCACCACGAGCCTGTGTCCTCTGCATGAGTGCACATCACTGCATGTTTTACGAAATGACAAGTGATACAGGCGGCTGAGGCCAGCCTGATGCTTAACTTGGGTTTTGCTCCTGTAAACTAAGTTAAGTGCTCCTTGCTGTTTGATATGACTCCCATCAATAAAATATCACACAGATGCCCTCCTGTATCTGTGAATCTAGCAAACGGACTGAAAAAACCTGAACAAGTGGTCCTGACTGTTAACAAAGTCATCAGGAAAAAAAATCACACTCTTAGTGATGGGCTGTAGAGCAGAACCCATGGTGCATGCCAGAAAAGCAGGGACTAGCCTCAAACATGTTTAAAAGGGATTAAAGAAAATCACACAGACTATAAAGCATTTCACACTGTGAAAAAAATGTGTTTCCCATCAATATTTTAAGCTCCCCTAACATTACCTCTATTCTGAAAAAGCAAATATTAAATTATTCACCACTCTGCCTGATTTTATAAACTCCATTCCATTCTATGTGGGTTTACTCCTCTTAATTAACCAGTCTACCAGCAGAAAAGGCACAAAAGTAGGTGTGGGCACCGTGTCCCTCCACTGAACGACCTGCTGCATCCAAAACCCAAAGGAGTTAGGGAGGGACAACAGCAAGTACTTAAAGATGGAGTTGAACCAAGAGTGCCTGCAGGCCACGCAGCAGGAAGAGCCTCTTTGGTGCCCAGCCCCAGCTCCTGCACCTAGCCATCTCCAGGAACGTTCTCCCCACACCTTTTCAGAGCCGGGGCAGCAGAGCAGACACACAGCAAGCAAGAGCAGACCACAACCTGTCCACCGTCCTGTCTGCTGCTCCCTGCATGGGGTGAGTGGCAATCGGACAGACAGAACTTGCCACCGCCCTCAAACACCTCTGCCACCTTGCACTACGGCATGGCTCACGTTGGGGAGAGTCAGCATCTCCCCTCCGTCACCAGTTATTAACACCCCAACACAGAAAATGCACTGAGCACTCTCCCAGGCAACTCCTGCCCCAGGGTCTTTCTTTCCAAACCAGAGAAGCAGCCTCATCAGTTACCACGCAGCTCTTCCAGGTCCAGTTCTCGTCACATGGAGGGCAAAGATCCCGCACGCGTATGCCCTTGCCCCGGACTCAGCTCATCCTGTGGCCCCCCTGCCACTCCTGGCTGTGGCTGGGTTGGTGTTGCTGCACCAGCAACAAGCAGGTGCAGAGAAGTCTACTTCAGAGGACCTAATTCAGCACAAACCACTTCTCCACGGTCTGAGAAAGGAGAATGCATTTCGGCATTGGCTGCATTATTAATCTGCAACAAATTTAAAAGCCCTTTTAGATAGGAGCCAATCCCTGCCGGGAATATAAATGACATTGTCCCAGAGTGTACATTTACATAGCTAATGCAGCTCTACTCCTGCAGGTAAACAGCTCCATTCACTCCTCAAACACTTTTATTTAGTCCCATGCTGGGGCCAGATTAGAAAAAACACAGTATTAATTTTGCCTCCTGCAGACTAAATAGCATCTTTTCTTTTCCCCTGCAAATACAATGAACAACTGTTAATTCCCTCTTGTGACTGCTGAAGGGGAAGGGCAGTGTGAAAGCTGCACTCAGAGCTATATTTAGAGGAGCGAGGATCTGACAGCTAAATAGGGTCTTGTTTCTTTGTTTAATTTTTCCTCTGAATCTGCATATCTGCAGCCAGAGCTTCCCTGATGCTGCAAATGACTTCCCTGAGACCATCACGTCGCAGCCGCCAAGAAGTCACCACTGCCTTCAGGCATCCCTGAAGTCTCCCTTTCTCCTGATCTCCGGTCCCACCCAGCACTTCTGTGATAGGCTTTAATGATGAGGGGCTCCAGGGATCAGGACTTGCTGGAGACAGCACAGTCCACAGAGCGGCTCCACAAGCCATCCATGCCAGCCATGGCTCTGCATCCTGCCTGCACCGCTGCCTGCCTGCTCAGGGTCGCCTCCCATGCACAGTCCTCCTTGCAGCGGGGGAGCTCTTGCCCAAGAGGGGTGTTACAGGCAAACCGGACTGAGAAGCTGCCTCCCCAGGAGATGACCTTTTCCCCCTCCTTGCTGATAGGCACAGGTTAATCATCACTGCCACTTCTTGCCCACAGTGCCAAAGCAAGAGGAACTGGGGCACCTGCAGATGGAGGGGGTCCAGCCTGGCACCGCCCGCCGGGGGGGACACCTTCAGCAGCGAAAAACTTAAGTGTTCCAAGAAACTTCCTGAGCCTCAGCTGCTCAGCTAATTCTGAGCCACCATCTGCATCCGGAGACTTGACAGCTCGACAAGAGACATTGATTTGGAACAGATTACAAGATTAATTATGCCATATTCTTTATGCGTATTTCAGTTCCTTCAGGAGTATGCAGTGTTGAGTAAGGGGTTGAGATCCCCACTTACCCAGAAGAAAAGCTATATTAAACAGACGAACGGCTAAGGCATGGGTTGGTATCACAGACTTGTTGCTTCACTCCCTACAGAGGACGGGGCACTTGCTGCCCTTACCCGGCCTCTTGTCCCCAGCTCAGACCTGAAGATCCAGGCAAGGAGGCAGCTCCTGAGCACCGGTCCCTCTGCCCGACACCAGGCAGGAGCCTCTGCAGGAACGGCTCGTTATTAGACCTCGTTAAGCTCACCCCTCCCTAGCTTGTACACTGGCTTAGTAACAGCCTGAGCTCAGGAGACAGAAGATCTTCCCAGAGCTAAATCCATCCTTGAACAGCAAAGATCCTAATGAGGAATGACACCTCCACTGAAGAGCAGTCTGCGGCACAGCATCCACCCAACGGATTCACAGAAATTATTATATGAGGGGAGAGAAAGCAACAACATGTGCAAAAACATTTGATCAAGTGGTGGGAAAATTATTACAACAAGATCAAAGTTTAATCTCTTCAGATGAAACTGTTGGCCAATTCCTGCCACGAGGTATGTGAGGATCATCTGTCTCCATTAACTGCAGCTTGCCAAAGGGTTTTCGTGCAAATTAATAACGTAACCACAGAGGAATAGACAAGGACACAACAAGCCAGAGCTGATTTCCCTTAGGCACAGCTAACAACCGAGGAGGGATCAAACCCCTCCGGCCAGCCAGGGGCCTCGTGCACGCAGGCAGGCTGGATGCTCGCTTCCCCTCACGCAAGGGAATAGAAACGTGAAATGTGAAGTGGAAAGGGACACTTACAGTAAGAAATTATGCCACAGACCGGCATAGAAGAGAGATGAAATCAATCTTTTTATTTCCAAAGGATAGGCAATATTTGAATTATCTATTTTAAGGAGGGTTTTTTGTGAATGGGCTGAAAATGTTGCTTCTTTGAAGGTGCTTTTTTGTGATCTGTAAATTCAAGCTGCAGCTGGATCACAGAGCAGACTCGTCCCTTGGGAGGAGCCCAGGCTGTCACCACATTCACTGCCACCCTGCTGCGAGCCAGCACAGCGCAGTGGGAGACAACAGGGCCAGGGGCTCCTCCAGCACAGCCAACTCCTCACCTCCCCATGGCACCAACGGAAACCCCCTTGGGAGTGTTGCAGGCTGCTCTCCATCTCCCCCTCCTGCCTGTGCTGCCCACCATCACTGAGCACCACGTCTGTGCCACCGGAGCAAACCAAGAGGAATCGGGGCATGGTCATGGAGCCGGGCAGGCAGAGCCCAAGGACAGTGCCCATGCCACCTCCAGACCTTGCATCCTCCCAGCAATTAAGCCATGGAACTGGCCACTGACCAGACCCATAGACCCCAGAGGTGACACACAACTGTAAGACAGCACGGACAACTGTTTTCTTGGTGCAATGGGGGTGAGGCACCACCTGCCTTCAGCGGTCGTGTGCGCTACACGGCAGCCGTACCTGTGAGGCCGGTGGAGACGTTGACCTCGGCGTACTGCTGCCCTGACAGTGGGCTGACACCCGAGACACCATTGACAGCCGCCACGCGGATGGTGTAGTTGACATGAGGCAGCAGGTTCACCAGGGTGACAGTCCGGTCCACGAGCCCAGTCTGCTGCGGCACGAAGCCCACGCCGCTGCCGCACTGCTCACAGCGGCCTCGCAGAGCTGCCGGGCACCGGCCGCACCACAGGCTGTAGGTCAGGTCACTCCGGCCGCCCGCGTCAGCAGGGGCACTCCACTCCAGGATCAATGACGACTGCCGCAGGCTGTAGACCAGGTTCCTTGGGGCGGAGGGTGGACCTGGAAGCAGAAGAGTGTCTGTGCATGGACGCCAGGACAGCTGGGCGCTGCCAGAGGAGGAGGGTGAACCTACGGGTCCTCTGGGAGCAGCAGCACAGGCACCGGTGGCAGAGCAAGAGGTCCTGGGCAGCCACAGCATGTACCAGTGCAACGGGGCACAGATGCACTGGTGCACACAGCATGGTGGGGACACCAGATGGAGGATCCCCGCCAGAGGGACATACACAGCAAGCCACAGCTCACACAGTGCGCATGAAGCGCTCCGCCGGACCCGACGCCTCCCCGGTGTTCAGCTGCAAGGGGCCCAGGAGCCCTGCCACTGGTCGGACACTGCCCAGCCACCCTCGCTCTCGGGCAAAGCGGGAGGGTTTCTCATCACTGTGCAGGCAGCTCTACAGCATCCATCACTGGAGTAGCTGTGGTCCAATCCAATTAACTAGAGGCCATTTAATTAAAATCTGTGAACTATATATTGACTCAATGACTGTGCCCTAGTTTTACCGTGGAGTCCGCAAGCCCAACCGCACGTCTGTCTCATCAGATTGCAGCCTCAGCCTGCAAGCTCTGTGGCGTAGGGACAGCCCCTCCATCCCCTCCCCACCACAGCAGTACCCTAGTGCAGACAGGACCTCCCAGGGACACATGTGCCCAAGCACAGCTCCCATGGGCTAGCAGGGGGACAGCCTCAGACAGCCTCCCGGGCACCCGCTCAGCTCTGCACTGCAGGATAGACGCAGTGTCTGGATCCCCATATCCTCGCTTTACAAAGAGCCTGCATTTCAGCGAGACGTACGTGTGCAGGAGGCAGATGGTGGGTCTGACGGGGACCTGGAGTAGTTCTTCTGGCACGAACAGAATGTGGAGGCTTCCTCATGCGTGAAACTGTGCTCAGGACAAGGAGAGCAGAAAGGGAGACGGAGGGAAAGCTTGTAAAATCCAGGAAGGCAGGCTGAAAAGACAGAGAGAGGGAGTTATGGGAAGAACACCACAAGATGAATGGGGGATATGTCTGATGACTGCATTTCCCGGGACATCCTTTGCCTGGCACTGGCCAGCAGGTATCACCCTCCAAGCTACCTTCCCTGAGCACCTGCATGATCCTGGCACCAAGAGAGATGTGCCTTTGGTTTGACTCAGAATGGACATTTGGATGCTGTAGCTCTGCACTGACTTCCAGCCTGGGGGACCCTTTCAAGTGGCTGGAGGAATGGTCAGGCATCAGCTGGAGCAACGTGTGGAGGTTCTGGAGGGACACAGGGGACAAGGCAGCTGCAGAAGGATGCAGGATATGGAGAACACATGACTTAGGGTTTAGAGTCAGGTGAGCGGAGCAGAAATTACATGGGAGCCACGGCAAGACTCTGCAACAACCCCAAAAGGGGAGGAATATTGAAAATGGAAAAGTTGAAGACCTCCAGAGCTTCATATACAAACCCAAGCCACAAGGCCATGTCACTGGCAGCTACGGCCTTATCATTGTGGATTATACAGCAGTCACTGCCTGCAGTGATTTCCAGGTGCTGAAGTTAAACAACAGTAGTATACATTTGCTTTTATAGGTCTACACAGACTTCCCTTATCCTTTCAAAAGTACCTCTGATACGCAAACAAAGAAGTAATTCACAGGCTGGTTCAAGGATTTGCGTGATCTTTACTACAAGCAGCATGCAGCCTACAAGCAATACTCCTAGCAGGCCACCCAGAAGCTAGTTCTGCATGAAAGATTTATTACCTTACAAAAACAACAAAAAAGGCTGCAGAAGTCCATAAAGCAGTTTGCAACACCTTCAGTTTGATCCTAAAACATCTGAAAAGGAAGCAGCCTGCAAAGAAATGTGTGCCTGTCATTGCTGGGTGCCCCACAGGGGATGGGGCAGGCATGCCCTGTGCACACCTCCTGCCTGCCTGCGCAGAGGTCCCCTCGGGCTAGCAGCCCCTCCGTGCTGAGGGGTGACCCCCAGCAGGGCCAGCCTGAGGGGCAGGAGTTTGTCTCATCTGGATTTCAAGCCAAACAGAAGCACTCATGTTTTGCTTGGCTGCTTCATCTTCTTGGTGTGGTGCTGCTGTCTGCTATCCCTTCATCAGCTCCCTGAATATTTAAATTTAATCACTTGCAAAGTTCCTAGATGAACAGCTCCACTAGCGCAGTCCCCTCTCTTATAATTTTTAAGGAGCTGGCTGATGAGACTGTTCCTTTTAAAGCAGATTATGCCAGTGCCCGCTGGTTCATTAATTTTTAGCATGATATAAAACTGGCAGCTACAGCTGTGATCTGAGGACAGTGCACTAGACATAGCGCAGGGTAGAGAGGATCTTCCCCTGGGATGCTGCAAATGGGTGACCGTTTAAGGGGAAGTTATTTCATCTACTGCAAGGTCTTTAGAAATTCAGTGCCCTGCAGTCACACAGAGGGAGGGACTGCAGCACCATGGCTGAGGTTTGTACTCCCAGCGGTCCCTTCATCCCCTGGCCGCTGGCACACGACAGACGGCAGCTTGGCAGAGCTGGGAGCAGCAACGCACATGCGATATTTCTGCTTTTCTTACATAACAGATACAGCCTTTCAAGAGCTGCCTAAAAGCTTTGCTCCTTGCCAGATGAGATCTTGTGCTGTTGTGTCACCCAACACAAGCAAAGCCTGCAGAAAGCAGAAGATTTGGCCTCCTCAAGCCCATTCCAGTCATGCCCAAGAAATGAAGAGAGACTCCCTGTATCTGGAATGGAAATCGCAACTTTCCAACTGATGTGGACTCAATGTTATATTTCTATAGCAAAACTGAAGAGTTAAATTATTAAAATGGAGAATAAAAAAACCCCAAACTTTTAAAAAATGAAGGAACCAAAATTAGCAGATTATTCCTGGGCCCCTCTTGGCTGTGGTTCCTAGCTGAACTGGACAAGACAAAGCATCTCAGCGCATGCAGCAGTCGCCCAGACACGAAGGGCAGCCTCCGCAGTGGGCTCTGGCCAGCTGAGCTGGTGACTGAGCTGGACATTGGGACCCCGCAGCGGTCACCAGAGACGCGCAGGTGCTTCTTGTCTGCCTGACCTGCCCGCGATGTGGGCATTGGGTGAGATGATCCATGTGCCGGGAGCCCTCACTGCTCTACTGGCTGCAAGGGGAGCCCAGACACCTTCACCGGCTGCCAGTGCCTGCTGGACAGCTGGAGCATCCTCTCCCGAGAGGTGCTGGAGGCAGGATTTCTAGGAAAATATGTGTTTCTAGGAAGAAGAATCGACATTTGCTCCTTGATCTTGCAAACTCTCATCAACAGCTGCTGCCAGTGTGGTACTGGAGAGCCTGCAGTTCTATATTCACCTCTCCCGTCTCAGTCTGCATGCCTCCAATACCAGATAAAGCTAACCTTTAAAAGCACGGGCTTCACAAACACAACAGAGAAGTAAGATAAAGACACCAAGCCACCATGCATAGCAAATGTCATTCCTTACCTAGGGTGCTAGATGAAACAGGAAAAACTACCAAATGTTTAAATTACTCCCAAAACTTCCAGCTTCCTCTTTATATTTGAGAAACCAAACCAAAACTAATGTTACGTTCATATAACAGAAACACAGTTAGCTTGCTTTTCCTTCAGTTAGGCAGCACTGACCACAACACAGGGCAGAAATATCACCAGTGGCCCGCTAAAGATCCCAACGTCCCGCATGCACAGAGCGCAGCCACTTCCAGAGAGCAGAAGCCTGAGAGCACATCCTACCACAACAGAGGAGGCAGCCACATTTCAACAGAGAAACACAGCACAAGCATTGAGCACTTGAAGGTCTCCACCGAAAGAGCCACCGCCAGCGAGCCGAACACATGCTGCACCCATCCCGAAGAGGCAGAGAATCAGCAGACCCCCAGATCCCGCAGTCCCCGTGTGCTGGGGACATTTGCACTTCGCTGAACGCTCGAGCGTTTCCTCCATGACCCGAGCACACGCCCAGAGCCACGGCTTGCACCACCACAGAACCAGCCCTTCCCCCAGCGGCTGGAGGACACGGGGAGACATGCACCCCGAGAGCAGAGCCAGGGCACGGCTGGTCCCCTGGTGCCTCCTGGCAGACAGCCCCGGGATGGGACAGGGGCTCGTGGGCTTCGGGACTGCACATCAATTGCAGCCTCTGTCTGCTGCGGCTCCAGCTCAAGCTCATCCCTCCCCATGGGGAGAAGCCTATCTCGTTACGGCATCTAAGTCTGAACACTGGCACGAAATTCCTGCTCACACCCTCCGTCAGGCAGAACAGAAAAATCAATCTTGTTTACAAACTTGATGGGACCTGAGCACTAAACCCCGATCATACTGCCGCCACACGTCGGATTTAAAGGTGAGCCTGGCAGTCACATAAATTTGACATCTCATCATAGGAAATTGAACATTTTCAATTAGAAGCATCTTTCGGGCTATTCCTCCCTGTTTTCTAATAGCTAGGAGAAGTAAGTTTACAAAACGGTCTGTCAGAAGATATGTCGGTTAATAACTGTATGAAATGCCTCAATTTGCATTTCTCAAACACAGGCACACCAACCCTGTGCGAGCGCATCCCCCAAGGAGCCTGGGGGAAGCTCAGCTGGTGGGCTTACTTGTTAATTTTGTTCCTTGGTTGTCTGAATCTTACACTTGAGAAGAACAAAAGCACCCCAGCACATGTGATGCATCATGTGTGCATCTCAATTTCTTTTCTCAGATAAACTCCCACCCTCTCCCACCTCATCTTACAAGTGTTTTTCCTGGTCCCCAGCTGGTTTAGGTGTCCCTGTTATTTCACAGTGCTTGTTTTTGCAGTGGGTATGTGGCAGCTCTCGAGAGATCGGGCCATCAATTTATAGAATGAAATTCTCTTTTTTGTACACTATTTTCTATCCTATTCCTTGTCCTCTGGTACTACCGAAACTTAATTATTAAATAATAAAATTCAATAATACATTCTCCTAGAGCCAAAGAGAAGCAGCTGGATGGGTCAGACAGATTAACTGCCTCTCTCCAGCTCCATCATCGCTGCCCACACAAGCTACTCCCTGTTCACCAGGCATGCCTTATTCATTTCACTGACAGAGAGAGCACATCTTGCCTCCTTGATATAACACTGTATGCACACACAATCAGACTAGTAGCAGAACAAGCAACATTGATTTGTGCTGCAGCTTGAGATTACCCAGCACGATGCACCCACGGGAAGGGTTTCTCCTACCGAGTCATCTGCCCCAGCTCCTTGGACAAGAGTGGATGGCTCTATCAAGAGGAGAAGGCAACATCCTCTCTCAAGCCCAGCCTGTGCCATAGGGAAAGCAGGGGCAATTGAGGATGCAGAGTTGGAAAATGCATGGGTTCCTACTCAGCTGGCATGGGACAGCTTTAATTTTCCCTCCCCAGCAGTTCAGACATCTCCATCTCACAGCATCATGAAGCCTGCCAACTAGGTTTTTCCGCCAGCGGCTCCTAGGCATAACCTTCCTCTCCAGCCAGGGACTCAGAGTCACATCTCCAAGGATGCTGAAGCTGCTCCTTCACCAGCAAGGATCTCAACATTTCCTAAGCTGCAGCTGGCTAAGTGTACAAGTTTTGGCTTAAAAAATGGCAGAAGAGATCCCCCGCTGAAATCCTGATTAATTTGCAAAAGGGCATCACAGTTTGAGCAGCTTTATCTTGTTAATCAATGAACAGTGATTAAGAGTGACTCGCTATATACATCAAATAGGACAACCTGACTGCAGGACACAGGCTCTGTAAGCTCCAGGGTTGATCGTAGTCGCTGTTCAAGTGAAGCATGGCCAAGATTTTGCATGCAGCAGTAAAATGAAGTTACTAATCACCCTGGCAGCTTTTACCAGCTGGTCAGCAGCCTTTTACATTGTGCACTTATCATACCCATCATTGCAACAGTTGACTACCTCAAACAATTAAGTTAACCTTTGTTTTCTTTTTGAAGTATGGAAACATTAACCAAACTGACAAGCAGGAAACTGGGACAGAACAACTGTATGATTTGCACAAAGTCATACAAGACAAATAGGACCAAGAACAGGACTCAGGTCTCTGGAGGTCCAGCCAGCACACTGACTGCACAACCACAGACAGAAGTTGACACTTAAGGATTCACAGCTTTCCTCTACAAATGCTCTGCATGTTGGTTTATGGACACACAGAGAAAAAAAAAATTGGCTTTTAACCAAGTGAGAGCGAAGACTGAATCCTCTTCCAGCAGCCACTCAGACCAGGCACTGCTCCTGCTAGCGTTCTCCCATGGAGCGGTTAAGCTCAATGCAAAGCTTCTGTCCAGAGAGCATCCCCTCTTCCTGCAGACCCACAGCTTCCATATGCAATCTTATCAAGAGCAGGGCCGAGCAGCACATCTCTGACTAATCACATTGGCAGCAACTCGCCTCCTAGGGAAAAGACAATCTTTAAAAGAGCAGACAGCCTGGATGAGCGAGTGAAGGTGCAATCCTGTAACTCGGCAAGTTTAAAGGAAATACCCCTTCTGCCACCCGCCCTGGGGACTGCACACCTGGGGACCAGATGGCCATATAGCTGTGGCTGTGCTCCCAGGGGAGATGCCGCAGATGTCAGCAGCGGTGGGAGGAAGGGCAAGATCCCCCCAGTGCCTGCTCAGGGGAGAAGCCTAGGATGGACACACTGCGGAAGCAAATTCTACTTCCACAGCGGACGCCAGAGCAGAGGCTGTCCAGCTCCATCCTGGCTGCATGACCCTCAGCCATTCAGCCGTCACACCTCCTCCGATATGACTTTGCTGCACCCGTACATGGTGTTGATCCACCAGGCCTGATGCCGGCTAAGGCAGTAAAGCCATCCCCAAGCTTGTGCAAGCGTCCAGCTGCTCTGCAGAACGTAGCTGCATCAGCTGCAAAATGTTTTGTAAATTATACCATGCGTTTCAATAGACAAATGTGAGCAGAAGTGTGGGAGCATTCACCAACACTGCCCCAGACACATCACAGGGCCCAGTAAAGCCAAAAATCCATCTCCTGCAGCTTACGAGTCTCTTCTAATTAAAACGTGTTCATCATTTTACAGAGAGGAAGGGGCCGAGACCTAAGTAAATCCTGAAGCTTAGCATAAAATATTAAGAGAATGAGCACAGATGGAAGATTAAATACTAGGCTGAAATTGCTTCATAACATGGATTTAGGAATAAAGCTACTTAACCCAGACAACTTCGTGTTAATGTTAATACAAAAATCAGGCAAAACCCATCAACCATACTTCCTGCCCATCTCCATAGCTGGAAAAAACGTGTGTGCATGTGTGCGTTCCCTTCTCCACTTCTCCAGTCATGCTGTGCTATGCTACGGACAGAGAAAGACTCACCTGAATATCTCACCTGGGGTGCAGTTCAGGAGGACCCTTTTAAAGACCAGTTCAGGATGCTGCGCTGGGGCAGCACTTCTCAGCCCACCCACACAAAACCAGACGCTGGCATGGCCTCCTCTCTCCTTCAGCCACGACCCCCCTTCCCCTCTCGGACCTGGATGTGAATACGGGCTGCCACGACTCTCAGAGCCGGGCTCCGGACCCACACCACGCAACGGAGATGCCACTTCCTAATGAAAACATTATTAGCAATTCTGTATGCATCAACGCAGTTTCTGTTAAGAGTGACCATGCTGAGGCACAACACCCAGCCCAGGGCAGCCAGGCGACGGGTCAAAGGGTCCAGCAGCGACCCCGCTGCTGAGCACAGGGGAAGGGAAGGGGCACGCAGCGCAGCCGCAGCTTTGCACAAGCACACCCGCACTAGCGTCAGTGCCTGGAGAAGACCATGGCCTTGGGTTGGCTCCCCTAGGCACCACAGGATAAACCCCTTGCCAGCTGTGGAAGGCGTTTGCTGTTTCAGCAGCGAGCTCCAGCAACGCCCTCACAGCCACGCTTACCCCTCCCTGCTGTCTGGTATCATTTTCTTCATATCAGAGTTTGTTGGTTTGTTTACCTCCTCAGCATTTAGTCTTAATGCTTTTGATGGATTCTGCCTCTTTTTTTTTCCCTCCCCAAACTGTCTCAGGTCAGCTTGTTCACCTACAAACCTTGCAGATATCTTCGAAGAAAGAAAAAACCATGAAGGACACTGCCTGCATTAGCACTATTGAATTTCTTCATGTTGCTGAACTGCTGCAGATAGCGGAAGAGCCACGTGCGTGCCAGCACGAATCAATAACGCCTGCAGTTTCACCCAAAACGCCTATACAGTCATTTATAATTAACACTACAACTGGGTTGTCTTCCAAAATCAATTCCTTTCCATTTTTTGTCATGAAATTGTATCTGACAAAGTTCATCTGCTTTTAACGTGTGTTAATTTTCTCTGCTGAAGTAGGCATTCATAAAAATGCCGTTTAGGAAAGAAAGCAGCTAGGGGAAACAAGCAGCCAGCGCCAAGGGGGTGCCACAGTGAGAACCACTACAGCACCCGGGGGTCAAGGCACCCCAGCAGACCAACAGTCCCTCCCAGTGAAGGACAGACTTGGAGCACAGAATAAGTTTCAGTGGTATATTGAGCTGGTGAAAGAGACTTGTCCACAAATGTCCACGGGTAATAGAGAGGCTCCTGTCTTCCCCTTACATGCTGGGTTTGCAATCTTGCCTTCTCTTATTGCAAAAATCGTAATCAATACTTTCCAGACAGAGCGCGATGCCCTTACAGAGCCCCACTGTGAGGAAGGGAAAAAAATCGTGTCCAATCTCCGCGCCTGTGCAAAAGGGACAAAGTCAGTATGAGGGAGCGATCAATACGAGCACTGGATGGGGTCTCCAGCTTCTCTTACCTTGGTACCTTGCCTGCCAGGACAGGTATTTCAGACTGTGAACTCAAAGGCAGCTTGTCTTCTGCAAACTTTTTTTTTTTTTTTAATAACTGGTTTTCAGTAATACTTTTCAGCAGCCTACAGTCCAACACATTCCCAGCATCTCTGAAACCTTTAGGACAATGCTACTCTATAATTTTTGCCCTTGTTAAATAATTTGAAGAGCACTGAAATGAAAACCTATGTCCAGAGGCTAGATCTTTGTGCATCTCCAACAATGAGCTCTTAATAGCTGAAATTAAATTCAGTGATTTAGTCCAGAAGAAAATTAAATACCCAAGAATATTAGTAAGACAGGCTTGAAATATCTAAAAGAATGCATTTGCTTGAATTCGGTGCTACGGGAGTACTGAACAGAACCTCATTGCTATTTATGGAGGAATTTTCCTCAAGGACATGCTAAAGTAGGCACATCCACGGAGCCAACTGCAATTTACCGTTGTCTCTTTCAGTTCCCTAATGTACCTACCAAATGATTCCCTGCAAAGGACTGACTGACCTGTATCTCCAATGCACCCTACTCCTGCCAAGTGCTTTATTCCACACAAACTCCCTTAGCCATGGGCAAGATATGTTTCCCCCCTGTATTTCAACAGAATAACCAGCACGTCCGTCTAGCAGCCAGGGATCTATAACCTTAAGCCTGACAAGAATTCTGCAAACAAATTGTGATGCTTGTAATTTTCTGAGTAGTTTGCTCTAAAATTAAGTGTCATAGAGTAATTTGTGTCTGGCTCTGCCACAATTTCCATAGCCATAATTATTTCAGACACACTGTAAAACAGCAATATAATATGCAATCCCGGACAATAAATATCTCCAAGCTTGATCATTACTCTAAAAAAAGACTGAAGATAAAGCGTATTTTACATGGGTGTTTCATGTGCATGACTGATGGAAAGCAGCATCTACCATAAGGCATTACGGCTACCACGGAAGCTGCTAATGGGTGGATGGAGGCGGATACTCCAAATTCATTCAGTGCAAAGCTCTCCACACCTTCAAACTGTCACTTCACCCAGGTCACAAAGGTGCTCCAGCCATGTTCTGCTATAACACAAGACCCAGGAGGAGAAAGCCAAACCGTAATTCAGAAAGAAAACTGAAGTATAAATTTCCTCAGCAATTATTCCTTCAGCAGCACGCAGAGATTTACTCCCACAGCCCCCACTTGATGGGTAGCCCCCGTTTCCCATCCCACCACCACCTAGCCCAGCCACAGCGTGCCTGGCTCCAGCCCTGACAAGTGCTGCTAAAGCTGCGCATCAGCACCGGCCCCGCAAGTGCAGCATCTGTCTGTGCCAGATGCCAGTGGCTGCGTCAGTGATGAAAGTAAAACCTGGTGCTTTGTGCAACTTACAGAATCCCAGGAGAAAAAAAATAAACTTATTATGCATAATACTCAAGCATCAGTCAGAAGATAAAATAAACTCCAGAAGCACATACAGGTTTGTAAGTTAACGTATAAAAGATGAAACAAATCAAAAGCCCCAAGCACTGTAGATTTGGATCCATCTTTTTTGTACTTAAACAGAAAAGCAGACCTTAGGCTTCAGGAGGTATCTTTGCACTAAATGACAAAATACTGTAAATTATTATTCTAAATTTCTTCAAAATTCTTCAAAATTCTCCAATTGAACTGTTTATTCTCCATCTAAGGACACTGTAGTGACACGATGCCTTGACGGGACACATGCAATGCGCAGGAAAGCATCTTACCAATACCACTTCTCACTCCCACCCCAAACTTTCGCTCGGCAAGAGCAAGCCCTGGCCATGCAGAGCACATGTGCACTCAATTTCCAAAAACATCTTCCAGAAGGAGACAGCATACTCAGCAAGTCTCCAGCTCGTATGGTCTTCAGATGCTTTCCTTCCTCCTTCTCTGCTACCAGGCAAATGAAGTGGCCGATTCCCAGAACAACAGGAGGGACTCAGGTTGGTGTAAGGCATCGCACTTCCACCCCAGAGGCTCTACCCAGACCGCAGGGAGCATGGCCTTTGCCCGCACCCAGAGACTGCTCTTACACGTCCCTGCCGAGCCGCGAGCCGCCAGCTGCAGCAGGAGCATTGCTGCCCGCCAACCCCTCGCAGCAGAGAGCTGCTGATGTGCAAGGCAGCCACGCAGCCCTTGAGACTTACAAGGACACAAGCCTCGCTCACAGCTTGCTGTCATTAAGAGGAAGATGGTGTCAGAAGCCCTCAGGGCCAGGCCACTGCTTTTGGACGTTTTTTCTTTTTTTAAAGTCAATGTCTGCAAATCTTTGGCAGAAGGAAAGGCACAGTCACCTCCGGGAGGCACCAGCCCACTCTGGCAGCACGGTGCAGGCAGGAGGGTGCTGCCAGTGCACTGTCACTCCCCAGGCAGGAGTTGCCTGCTGCTCTCAGGAGCTGCCCGCTGCCCATGGCCCCGCGGGACCCCCAGCCTGCACACTGCTGGCTCCCGAAGCAAAAACCTGGCCCAGGAGGCACGGGCACATGCTCCTCTGCCGAAGCAGCCTGGGGCTCCTGCCTTTGACACAGCTCTCTCTCTACCTGCATCTCTGCCTGCCTCCCCAGTGGGGACACGGGGACCGAACAATTGCGTTTCCCTTTCCCCAGGAAGGGGAGAGACAAACGCTGCCATCTGATGCCAGCAGCCAGGCAAAGGCATTCGTTGTGGAAGTCTCGACGGACGAGCATAAAACAAATGGGTCCAACACCAGAGCGATCTCTCTCCCCACATTCAGCTTGTGATGCTCAGCAGCAAAAAGGCAAGTACTAAAAGGGGAGGTACAACAGGACACAAATGGAAAGACTGGTTTTTTTAAAAACCAAGCACTTTCTCTATTGTAGCACTTCAACTCTGGAAAATAAAACTCAAGGACTTTATCCAAATCCTCTTTTTTACAGAAAAACTTCCTTTTAAATTTGCTCAAAACGTTGACCAAGTTTACGTCCAAGTAATGCCTGGCAGCAAGGAAGAAACTACTCTATTTCACAGTACTTACAGTTGTGTTTTTGTCCACAAACCTACTACTCACAACAGGCAGGATGGTCTTCTCAAAGGCTTTGCTTATCCATTTGTTCCCCTACTATTCAAGAAGCCAAGCACAGGAAAGGTAATATTGACTTTCCCGAGATATCTATAGCAAGACACAATCTGCTATGAGAGAAGTGTTCCCACTGGCACCAGGACAAGAACTTAGAAGCTTGAGAGACTGCAAGGGCGATTTGTGTTAGACACGAGGAGAGCAAGGTGCTAGGACAGGCTGCCCAGGCAGGCAGCAAAGGCATTGCTGAAGGGCTTTGAGAGGAGGATGAACACTGGCCAGAGCCAATCCCAGGGAAAACTGCAGCACCCGAGAGCCCCAGCCACGGCAGGCAGAAGAGAAGGGAACAGCCCAGCTGGCTGCCTTTGCATGGGCACATTTCGGTAAGGAATTACTTGGGGTGGGGGGCGCTGAAAACGGGTTAGGAAAACAGCAACAACGAAGGGCCACATCAGAATCCAGACTCTACTGTCACAAATCTTGTCTCCTCATTAACACCAACAATTATAAGCTGACAAAGTGTAATTACACTACACACAGTGTTAGATTCATCAGGCAATTACAGCCATTAATAATGCACCCCAGCCTGACAAGCAGAGCGGACTTGCAGTCCGGCATCCTCCATTTTTCAGCAGACCACTGATGAATCCCACGGTAGATCAGACAAACTATTTCTTGCCTACTGCACAGTGTCAAGCGTGCATTACATTTTGAATCACTAGCAGCTACCATTAGCAAAGACCTCATTCTTCTAATTAACACTGACTTGTGCCTTCCATCTTATCCCTACGTTTCAAGACCAGCAGCCGTGCCAGCTCGCCTTGCAAAGCCCCCAAAGTCCTTTATGCAGAAGTTGCCAGGGATGAACCCAGTACAGACTGAAGACAGTCCACTTCAGCCAGAGGAAAAGACCCCAGGCGTGGACACGCAGGCTTGCGCCAACGGCCTCATGTGCTGGAGCCTTCTCCAGAGCACGCCTGCGCCCTCACGGGAAAGGCTCCGCGGGAGGACTTGCCTCCAGCCCTTTCCATGTATGCAAACAGGCCGAGCAGCTGAAAGGTTATCTGTGCAACAGGAATACCCGACGCAGAGGGACGAAGTGTGCAAATCTGCCCAGCCGAGCCCGGTAACTCATGCTGGTTTATCACAAACATACAGGAAAGGGGTGGGAAAAGGAAAAATCCCACAACAGCAGCACCTTTCCCTGCTCTATCCTGGAAGTTTCCTTTCAGGACAGCCCAGAAGACCAACATGCTTTATAAGCAAAGGTGCAAAGAACAAGTCTAATGGCTATCATTTTCTCTAGCTTTCTCCCTAAGTGAGATACAGCAAATCTTCCTTGTGTCCTGTCCATGGCATGTTGAATCCAACGTGCTGCTCAAAACTCCATCCAGTAATGCAGAAAAGGGGGGGAACTTCTTTTATTCCCCTTCTCAAACAGCCACCACGGACATCAGCAACTGCTCCTCACGCCCACAGGCTGCCACAAACAGCAAGTCGCTGATGTGACTTCTCGTGCAAGGTTTTCCTTCCCTGAAAAGCGGCAACACTCGCTGCTCACCGCAAGGGAAGAACAATACGTGCGCGTGTTTAGCTGGGCCACAGAAGAGCAGCGGCACTGGCCAGGGACCGGCCTGAGCGCCCGCGCCCCGGCGAGGCCCAGGCCCTCCCTCGCCGCCCGGTCCCTGCAGGTCCAGGGCACCGGCGGCGTCAAACCTGGCCCGGCCGCCCACACCAAATTCACTTCAAAACGTCATTTAAAAATCCTGACAAAGCACTACAAACTATCTCCTCCCTAAAACTGGTTTCAGTAGCGTCATCCCTGCATAGGCAAGGGATACAGCCCGCTAATTAGACCATCATCTACCGGAACGAGCACAGTGCCAAGCCGCCCCGCGCGGGCGATGCCGGTGAAGGAGAGCAGAGCGCAGCGGCATTTCCCCAGCACAACGGCAGCACAGAGCCGGCTCCTGCCGCTGCTGTCTGAAGTGGAGGGAAATAAATCGAGAAGGAAACTTAGACACAGCACAGATTTACGTTTCTGTCAAAGAAGAGTGGCTGACAGCTATTTTTGGAAACTGGTCTCCATCATATTAATTCAACGTCTGGTTGAAGTTGTCTCATTTGCAGCAAATCTGGCTGGTAAATATTAACCTTGGGCTTTGTTGAAATTCTCCTTGCAGATATTACAAGGGATTGGACGGAAAAGATGAAGCAGAAGGAGACAACTTTACAGCAAATGTCAGGCAGATCCTCCACATCGCTGTTTCATTTACACAAAAGCAATTGCAATACACTACAAAGTAAATAGCATGAAGGGGCCACAGCTCATGCCTGGTAAAATTAAGAGTAAAAAGACATCAGTGCTGAGAAGCCTACCGAAAGCAAAAGAGGGATGGGTGTGATCATCCACAGCGCAACAGGACTTCTCACTTGCCTGCCGTGCATCTGCTGGAAATAGGTTTTAAGATCAGAGTAAGCACAGACCAGCATCTGGCTAGAGATATGTATTAGAGAAGAAAAGCAGTCTAAATGTATTTACAGTGACAGAACCTCTCCTCTTATTTGAGAGTAGATGTTAAGCAGGTGCTAAAGCTGCTCGGTTCTACCCTGGAGATGGCTGCATTTCAACGGTCTGCGAACCGATTCATCAGAAACATGCAAACCCACGGAAGCCTGTCAGGTACGCTGGGGTTTCTTCAGAGAAGTGGTGCGATATAGAAGGATGGACAGTAAAAAGGCTCAGCTTTCTCGCAGCAGTAATTAGCAGTGCCGTAAATCCTATTAGTCTTTTTTCATCTCTCCTAATTTCAGCGTGAGGATACAAATGTTCTCAGCAGCAGGATGACTTCAGCACTTAAATCACGGTTACAAGGATACTAGCTTTATGATTTAGTTCAAATAGCTTCACCAGTTCAGCGGGAAAAAAAGCTGCTTCTTCCTGCAGAGAAGCCCGCACCTCCCACACCTCGCGGTTGCCACCGGCGCTGCCGACCAGGCACAGCCCTGCCCGCTGCCGCCCGCAAGCACCGATCCCCCCTCTGCCTGGCAAGCGCGGCCCCGGGGCACCGGCCGGCCCCCGCAGAGGACACCGTCGTGTGCCCCAGCTTCAGAGCACGGCGACGGAGGGCAGTGCCCAGCCGCGAGATGGCCGGGGGAAACTTCTCCTTCGCTTCTGCTGTCCGATTTCCTTTTGAACCCAAGAAGCTGCGCCACACACTTGGCCCTAAGCACCACCCCGGATCCATCCAGGCCCCACGGGGTCACCAGATATGCAGCCACCCCAGCAGTCGGAGGGGTGAACGGGTGACTGGTTTCAGACACCAGCACGTCCCATGCTGCAGACGCAGCCAGAAAGGCCTCGGAGAAGATCGAAGGATAAGGGAGAGCCAGGCGCTGCGAAGCAGCAGCCGAGACAGCCCGAAGAACCGCCAGCCGCCCCTGGCATGGGATGGGGGGTCGGCCCCCGGGCTGTCTCTGCTCCCCAAAGCGGCCCTTGAACAAACTCAGGGTCCAACTTTTCACGGCCACAAGAGCTGTGAGAGGGACTGCGGCCAAGAAGTTTCACAGGCAAGGAGGATCCGGCAGACTCGCACCCGCTGAGCCCTCCAAAGCCACCACCACGGAACCACAGTGGTGGATCCAGATTTGCTGTGCCGTCACCTGGCTGTTTCAACATCCCCAAATTCCCACTGTATTTACCTGCCTCCAGCTCAAGGGCTTTTGTGCTTGTTGAAGAATTTCCGCTGCCCCGGATGCTTTCATCAGAAATCTTTTGAAGTTATTCACTTAGTGCTATGCTAATGCAGGTCTCTAAAAAAACCCAAAAACTTTCAACCCTTAAAAACTATTTTCTGATATTTGACCAGACATCAGACACTGCTCCACAGAGAGCGACTAATGACCTGCTTTCAGTGAGAGAGGGGAAAAACTTAATTGTGTCCATTAAATTACTTCAAATATTTTTCCTTAGAGAATATGAATTATTTGAACTCAACACAGAGCAACCTGAAACATTAGCAAAAGTCTTCTGAGACTCCCTATGTAAATTCCCGCTCCAAACAGATGGGGAAAGCATGGCGAGCTGCCATGCAGCCACTGAAGCAATGAACAGCACTGAGATTTCAATCCAATAGTTTTAATAAGGTCGTCTTAAGGAGGGCAACAAGCAAACAGCCACTACCTGGAGCGCCGGGAAGGGCTTCCCACATGCTGGAGGAAGGCGGCACCGTTGACAAAATTTAAATCTGAAAAGCCTCAAGTAGCTCCTGAAGGACAGACCTGATTCCTCAGGAAAAGCTCACTCTCCTACTGCACCATACACGTTAAACATGAGAGAACTGTACCCATTTGGGACTTTAGCTAATTTCCTCTCAATCCGTTTTCTACCAGGTAAAAAGATAGAGGTCCAAGGTATCACCTGGACACCAGGCATGGGCAGTGAAGGGTGTTTTCAGGTGTATCTTACCGAAGAAAACATCTCCTCTCACATGTCCGAGCTGGTGGTCTGACCTCTCCTCTGCCCCAGAGGAGCTTTGCTAGCAGGGCAGCCATGCACACTGCCAGTTAATAATCAATAGCCAGTTACACCTTTCAGAGAAGAAAAGCCCCTGGGTGCTTTATAGATATGTATATATATGTATTTATATATATTTATATATATGTATATAGATATACACTAAACCAGGAGGAACAGCCGTTCCTGGGGTAGAAGATGCACACCTGCCTCCCCACGCTGCACGCAGAGCAGCCTCCGCTCGCCGGGGACCGCTGCCGGCTCGTGCTGGCGCCTGACTCGGTGCAGAGGCAGTTCAGACTGCGCTGAGCTGGGACGAGGTCCTGACCACAGCCTGAAGCAGGAAGGTGCCCGGGAGGAGGCATTAGCCCGGTACCTCTCTCCTTTCAGAGGCTCACAGACCCTGAGAGGAGGAGCACGGCAGCCTGTATCCTGCACTCTCAGGGCTGATCCCACG
The DNA here is from genome assembly GCA_013389945.1 of Fregata magnificens. Lineage (NCBI taxonomy): Eukaryota > Metazoa > Chordata > Aves > Suliformes > Fregatidae > Fregata > Fregata magnificens. Next base: position 144,731 of record WAAD01017013.1, on the reverse strand, counting down.
CCTGGCTCTCACCTGCCTTTGAAAGCGAGATCGAAGTGGTCACAGCACCAGGTTCATTAGAGAGATACCCGTTAAGGTAGAGGTCATATCCATTTCTACAGCTGTCATTCAACATAACCTTGCGAGCTGTAAAGTCACCGAATTATTAAGTTGTGTCTAAAGCATGACAATGGGGATATTAATGTTCTAGAGTAATTTTATAGTTACAGATAAAGCTGTGGGATGTGCCTGACGGTATTCAGAGCTTTTGGCACTACTGCCCAGCCAACACCGTTCTGCAGAGCCGCTACCAGCAACGCGCCCCATTTACCCAATCGCCACCCTTCAAATTAAGGTCTGGCTGTTAGCTGAGGAGCTGCAATCAACTAAAAGAATCATATTGCTGACAAAAGGCAATTCCACTTGTCTGAGTTGTGCTCAGGCACCAGGCAGACTGGAGCAATCTGGCAGCAACACAGACTGACACAGACAAAAACTGCCAGAGGACACCGACGGTCACCTTTACCTCTGCATCCCCCATCCTTCTCCTCAAAGCCGGGACCACACGTGCACTTCCCTATGGGGACCAGCCACTCGCCCTCCGCACTGCAGTGCATCCTGGGGGGATTATCCACGTCCACTTCAGCGTGAGCAACGCAAGTGCCCTTAACTTCCACCAAAGTCGCAAAGGCCGTCTCCGCCACAGTGTCTGGAAATACGGCCAGGTTCTGCACGGTGGCGAGGCACTTCTTGTAATAGACCCTCACAGAGACTAGCGCCACGCAGGCACCCACATCCTGGAAGCCCAGGTGGAAGCCTCTCTTGCTCAGGTGCCCAATCTCCCTCAGCTCGGTGTTCAGCTTCATCTTACGCTCACCCAGGTCCCCCTGTGTGAAGCTCTCATCAGCAGCAATGGTGTCAATCTTGGTGTGCTTTCTCTCATGGACACTACGGCCCAGGTCAGAGTCAGACTCGATATAGTACAGATTGAAAGTCTCCTTGCAGGTGCCTGTCACGCCAGGGATGCTGTTGCAGTCCCGCAGGGTGAACTTCAGCTCGATGAAGATCCTCTGGCCATCACGCCTGGCAATCCAGCCCGTCTGCAGCCAATTGTTCTGGTTTGGCTCCATGACGTTGCAGACCTGGTACGTGCGTATCGGCTTGTAATTCTCATCCACGCCACTGATTTCTTCCCACTGGGGAAAGAACACAAAGGGCTGTAACAGCTCGAGAGCTGCCGTGAGCAAGAACCAGCCGCCCCGGCAGAAACACACCGATCGGTATAAATATCATCACCACCACAAGGCTCTCCACCTACAGGCCATTATATCATAGGCACTAAAAGTCCTTAGCCCACCAAAACCACAAGCTGTAGTAACACACCGGTGCTGCTGGACCACCTAACACCTGAGCTCTTTGCAGAGGTGCAAGCACGGAGACACAACCAGAAAGAGGGCACTGGCATCAGACCTTCTAAAACAAAGTCTAATATGAAACTGGACACATCGTCTGCTGAGAAGCCAGAGCCTTTATCTCCCACACGCTCCTCGGATCTTCTGTCCCTGGGAAGGTGCATCTGCACAGCATTACCACACAGTGTAATGCCAGATGGGGTTGGGCTACCCAGAGTAGTCAAAGATGGCCAAGGAGATGTGACACCAGACACACCATCACACAAGGACAAATATCTTCATGAACAGCAAGCAGCAGCTTCTCTGTTAGGAGAAGTTTTAGCCAGAACTCGACAACTCCTCTGACTGCAAGTGAAACGGTATTTCCCCAAAGTTACCAGCAGAGATTCTGATTAATGAAATGATGATTCAACCCTCAGGGCCTTAAGGATGACCTGGCAACTTCCCAAAGCAATTCTTTCTGGGGTTAAATTTATGCAGGATTGCCAAACGTACCCAAAACAGAGTTTCTTCTGCAGACTAAGAGCTGGGTAACACAAATGACTCCAGGGTCTATCACTATTCCCCCTGGATGGTTTGTTTCCATTCTGGAAAATGAACCCAAAGCAGCAAGGAACACAACTCAGTTTCCCAACACACTCTCCTGAAAGCAGCTATAGACTGCACCTGGCAGCAAAGCAAGGACCCGATCGTGATGCAGAGCTCCTGATGATCCCACTCCAGCCACAGCGCTCTTCCAAGAGCTGAACTGATACCCAGGAGCTTGTGCTGGCGTGCAAACCACAACACAAAGCCTTAACTGCCTGGTGTTTATTTGCTTATTGCAGAGTATAAAACTTGTTTGGAGGAGCTATTGCACATTGGTTGTACTGCTCACATAACCAGTACTTCACTTCTCGCTCTGCTCCCCAGGGTGCCCAGCACTGTTCAACATGACAGCTTATGCCGAGCTGCCCACCCGCTGCAGCTCAAGGAGACCCCATGGCTGCCAGCCAGTGGACTTTAAATACTGCTGAGTACCAAAAGGCAGACCCTCTCTAGCAGCTCAGAGGGACAGTCCCACCTCCACACTTACCCCATTTGACGGGTGCGAGGTCCAGCCCAGCTCCGCTTGCGATTCCTTCGAATCCAGCAGGACAACTGCAGGGAAGACAACACATTAGAAAGCAAACCCACTAACGCAGGAAACGCCAGTAAATATCCACCCTGCATGCCCGTTGGGAAGCTCAGTGCTGCGCACCCCTGCCCGGACACCTGCCTGCCTGAGCGGTGGGTCAGGTCCCAGAGTGCGGGGAGCAGCTCCCGCCTCGGCTCCACCACCCATCGCGTGAGCAGCGAGCACCGCACCAAGCAGGACTCACACTGCAGATCTCTAGGCTGCACATCCGAAGCAGACCTCGCAGTTACACAATTAGCAGCCTAACCTAACGAGGATGACGTCCCAGGGAAGGCTGCAGTCCTTCCCACGGCACTCCGCAGGACAATCCCTCTGACACCACCAGCCAATGCTGCAACTGTACCGCGCCCGTAGCGTGTGTGTCTCCTGGAACTGAAAGGTACCGGCAGCTGCTTTGAAACAAGAATTTCCTTAACAAACTACATCCTTTTTCCACAATTCTCTGACAGAAAGAGGTATTCCCAAATTCACAGTTTCAGGATCCTTCCACAGCCAGCAAACAGAAGCAATCCCCGACTGGCGAGTTGTGTCTCCTCTCAGATTCAAGACCCCAGATAACGCCCGTGCGCGGAGGGCGCGTCCCTGGCCCGTCCTTCCACGACCGAGCGCTCCGGGACACTTTTCCCGGCGCCGCGGCAGGACGGGTCCGTCCGCGGCGGTGCAGCCCCGGCGCACCCAGACCTCTGGGGCTTGAACCGTCCCCCGTGTCCCGGCCGCGGGGCGGGGC
>WAAD01017013.1:105360-140772 GCA_013389945.1 Fregata magnificens | reverse complement strand
GGGCGCCCGGCGGGAAGGGGCGGGGCGAGGGCGGGCGCGGGGGCGCCGTTCACTCTGAAGCCTACTGATGGCAGCTGCTGCCCGGGCCCCGCCCAGCTGTGTCCCGTTGCACGACCTGTGGGGCAGGCTCCTGCCCGAACGGGCTGAGCACAGCGGGGCTGAGCTCTGGGCTGCCTGGTACCGCTGCCGAGGGCAGGGACTGCCCTCCCCATGGAAGCCAAAGGGCTGCTGGGGCACAGAGAGCCCTTGCTGATGCTGAGACGCTGCGGCCTTCTGGTCACAGCCATAATTAACAGTGCAGATGACATTTGCTCCCTGCTGCCATTAACAGGCAGTAAACGGCGAGTCAGGGCCTTATTTCTGCACCACAGGGCCCAGGAGAGCAGTGAGGCAGGTCTCATTGCTACCCTTGCCTGCATGCAATGCCCAGGAATGCCAGTTTTATGTCAAGCCCTCTGTTCTGCCTTTCTGGGTTGAAATTTGATTCCCAGCTTCATCTCAAGGTCCTCGAAGCCCAGCGGCTGCCATAAAAGTCAGAGTGGCCAGAAAGAAACCCCAGGAAAAGGCAGCCCCAGCAGGGCGGGTCCTGCCAGACCTGCACGAAGGGCAGCACTGCGGTGGCAAGCACAGCACAGGGAGACTGTGGTGAGCTTGGCTGGGCTGGGGGAAGCAATTCCCAGCCCGCTGCAGGCGAGGTGCATGCCGCCAGGCCCACAGCCTCCTGCACCGGGGGAGGAACTCAACGGAGTTTGATTATCGCTAACTGTAGGTGTTGCAGGTCTCTGCAAAATTTAGTCAGGCTGAACGCCTGTCAGTTTCCCACCTGATGGCTGATACCGTGAAGTCAAAGCTTGCTTATGTAGCAACACTTGTTCCTGTGGGATGTTCCCTTCACTGTGATTATGTGCTGTCAAATGTAAAACATTGCAAGTCTGGAATAAAAATATTGAGTCTCCATCTAACACAGCCTGGCTATGGCACCGTGTGCACAGCCCCTGTTCATGGTGGTGGGTGCTCGGACCATAGGCCGAGCCCTGCACGCAGCCCCGTGGAGGGGCACCCCCAGCCCTCGCCATCGCTGCTGGATCCCCGCTGCCGCAGCTGGCAACCCCCAGTAAGGGCGATGCAGGACTCAGATGCTGGCTCGGCAGGTGCGAGGAGCACCCAGAGCGGAGGGCTGTGTCTGGACACGGAGAGCTGAGGGCTGGGTCATGCTGGCAGCAGGACTTGCCCAGCTAAACCAAAACCCATGCATGAGATGAGAGGTGTGGTGAGGGCTGCGGGGGGGAGCGGGCAGCAGCCCAGTGAATATGCCCACACAAAAGCTGGCTGGGGCACAGTGCTGCATGGGAAGAGCAGTGTCATGTGTCTGCACAAACGCACTGCACTTAAACACCTTAAAGTGTTAGACATTAAAGCCTGAATTCTGCGGTGCCTCACACATGCATAAGTTTACTGGAGCAGGTATCCTACTGAAGCCTGCTGCCAGTCAGACTCAGATTTGCACATTGCATAATAAGATTAATTAGATATGGTGATTGCAGTTCATTTGCCTCATGCCCCAGGTTCTAAGTACTCTCTTCCTGAAGTCAATAAGACTACCCATGTGAATACATTTAACCATGTGTGACAGTCCCTGCAGGATGAGGAATCCTGAGCAACCCAGGTACCAGCTCAAAACCCCAAGCACAATGTTTCTTTAACCGGTTTCACAGGAATCTTGCCTTTCCAAGCATTTTTTAACACCTAAGGCATGTTTGCTTTCGAGAGGTTTGGGAGGCATTGCATCTGAGTATAAATCTGTTGGAAATCTGGGGCTCTTGGCCAGTTAAAGGAAGATGCTGATGCTGTGGCCATTCTGCAGAAATGGAGGAAACATTTTTCAAGCACAATGAGGATTCACAATTGGATTTGACAATATATACCTCTAATATTTCTACTTGCTCTCCATGTCTTCCAGCACTCTCCTCCTACCCCAAAGCACCGAACCCCTATATTCCAGCTCAGCACCGAAAACCGCTATTCAGCTACCACGTTAGTTGTAGCCTGGCAGATCCAGGGGAGAGACCCGTAACGGGATGCAGACAGCCCAGCTGGACGCCTGAAGCCAGAGGGCGTTTCCAGCTCTCCCTCCATTTCTCAGCCCCTCTGGAAACATGGCCACTACCTTTTCTCTGTGTCAACTTGACAGGCGAGAAAATCCCTGTCCATTTATCAATGCTCTTTCCGTCCGGGAGATCTCAGCTTGGGACGGTGCTTTGCTGCGGTGCTGCCGCAGCGCACCAGTGCTCTGAGCCTGGCTGATGCTCCCTCCTCGCGCCTGCAGCCCAGGAGCTGCCGGCAAGCCCAGGGTACAGCCCTGGTGACTGGGGTCACAAGTTCATATGATTAAAACTCTCCCTCCATCACATTACAGGGCAGGGAAGCAAAAGACAGGGTTTATTTTTAATCTTCTTCAAGTGGAGACCAGAAGAAGTGACCCATTATTACTGGAGATTTTTCAAGCCACCCAGGAAGAAAAGTGATATTTAGTTGTCGTTAAAGGCTCATAACTGCATAACAATTTCATGCTATGTTAACTTCTAGGTTTTCTTTCGCATATAAATTTTTAAGCAGTAAAATAGAAAAACCCAGGCACTTGACCTTTAATCACAGTTATTTGTGTGATCAGTCAAGTGTGGGAAAAAGCTAGTTTGTGCTTGAAAGATGCTCTTTAATACTAGATTGCTCTAATACAACACACAACTCACACGGTGTAATATATGGGATCTCGCTTACCAGCCTCTGGGGCAAACAGCCTGCCATTTAGTATTCATGTGCAGGATCTTGCTGCTGGTACGTTGGGAGGTATTAATGTCATGAAGCAAATCGATACAGACCCCTGGGATAGCTCCATTCACCACCGAGACCCACAGGAGGTGTACGGATTCATGTCATTGAAGAACCAAACAGGGAAGAGTATTTTCAATGTATACGGAGGATTTGATGTTAGAGATATGTTTCACTAGAAGAAGGGTGTGTCATGCTAATAGAGTACAAAGCTTTTCCATTTATCTGAAATATTATTCCAAGCACTTATAAAAGCTTAATATTAGAACAGCCAGAGGTATTTTAATTACAATTTTGAAGTACCATGTTGTTTTGGGGAAATGATCTCATGAATTTTTCTTTGGCAAGACTGGATGACTAAAAGCCATTGCTGGGGTAAAGGAAACAGAGCAGCCTTTTAAATCGAGACTATTGCATTTATTCATTACCAGGCACAGCTGATGACCAGGGATGGGCCTCTGAGCCCAAAGATGGGCTGTGGCACAGCCAAGCCAGTGCCAAGGACATGGCCCCACGAGGTCAGCAAGCAGGGCAGAGGGATGCTGTTCCCAGGAAGGCACAGCAGACCGGCTATCTCCTCGAGCACCAGTGGTGTAACGAGGGGCCAGTTTCTGTAAGCGAAGGAAGAGGAATATACCTGGGTTGTCTGGTCACCCCTGTCACTCACATCCAGCACGCGGGCAGCTTCCCTTACCTGACTCCCGAGTGCTACCACAGCCACAGGATGAGCCCGGAGAGACAAGAGTGGAAAGCAAAGACGCCTGGTTATCCAGGCTCCAGATTGCCAGGGGAACTTCTGCAAAGAGCTGGGACCAGCACAGCCCAGAAAATTCGCCGAGCTGAGCTATTACCTGCTGTAAGTGGAGACAGAAAGATAGTTTTGAAACCACAGTGAAAATAACCCTCCTGGGAAAAAAAAAATCAATACAAACACCAAGGAAAGAGGATCAGAATCCGAGACCATCAATTCCGGAGATAAAGAGTTGAAAGTCTCAGTGGGAGGACAGCCAGATCTGGACTGAAAAACAAAACTTTGTTTCTTTTGCTGACAAATGACTTTTTATGCTAAAGGACAAAGGAACCAGGAGGATGCGGGCCTCGGTATGTGGCTGTAAGAGCTGCCCTTGAAGAAAGAGGAAGCAGGGAGAAACCTCACGGAAGCTTTTGCACCTCTCCTTCCTCTTCCACACCTGAAAGGATTTTCTTACAACGGAAAACAAGGGATTTGTGCAATTTCGTGCCATTTTGGGCACGTCAGAAACACATGCTCCAGGACGAGTTTTGCTGCTTCTGCTGTGACGATGCCGGAGTCAGAGCAGAGCAAGCAGCAGCAATACAGCACAAATGTATCCGGCATTAAGTAAATATCCCACACAGGAAAGCGGCAGAGTTCGCACAGCTCAAATGATCCGCACCAGGTACCATCGGTGCCTCGCCAACGTGCTGCCCCCGGCTGATCCCGGGGCTCAGACACCGCTTCCCAGGAGGACCATGCTCTGTCGCAGCCAGTGCCTTCACAGCCTGCTGCCGACAGCGCCGTCTTGTCCCTGCACGCTCTCCTCGCTGCTAACTGCTTGAAATCACAGTGAAAATAAAAGTTAATGTAAAGCTTCCCCATAAATCTCATGATCAAAGCCGCACAGCCCTGCATCGTGGGCTGCAGAAGGAAAATACTCTGTGTATTAACTCCTTTTACCTTCTATGCTGTTTGTCTGAAAATAAAAGCAACCAGAGCTATGCATTTGTTTACAACGGCTTAATTTTTCTGTCAGATGTGTACTCTTTGCTTCAGGATCTCTGTACTACAAATGTTTTGCAGCAGCTCTTTAGCTTTTAAGGTAATCACATAAAAGATCCTTGACTACATAAAGGCAGCTAATCTGGGTAAATGCCTTTAAGCTTCTATACATTTCTTGCTAATGGATTTCTAGGCAACCCACAGAGATCCACGTTCAAGAAAATAATGTAAAATATAGTAAGTGTCTAATTTTTTTAAATGCCTCACATTCGTCATATACTGAGAAAATCCAGAGCTCCAGGCAGCGTAAGATCATTATATAAGTAATACTCTGTTCTGTCATCATCAGTATGAAACCTAGCCTTTCACTGGGGGCAAGGATCCATTCAGCATTAAATTCCAACTCAACCGGAGACAAATTATCACACACTATTAATTAGAACCAGACAGGAGGGATCCAGGCACTGCAATCTGGTGACAGAATCTGAAGGGCAAGCCAAGGCATTTACTGAGCTCAGGAGCCGTGCGTGGAAAACGTTACCCTCTCGCCACCTCGAATCGCACTCTGGGAGCAGCAGGAGGGCTTGCGGAGGGTGGTGCCATGCCGTGCTTTCTGCTGCATGGAGCCAAGCAGCTGACAAAGGCAAGAGGTCAGTGCAAACCATTGTGCAGAAGCGGGTCTCCCCTAGTGCCCCGTGCCCTTCCCGCCCCTCTGCCTGCTCCCCTCGGAGCCAGGGGCAGGACCATCTACGCACAGCAGTGCGGCAGCGCTGTGACCGCGCACCCCGCTGGGCAGCAGCCCTGTCCCCTGCTTCCTATCAGGATCCAGGGCTCACTGCGCATCGCCTGCAGCCCACAGCAAAGCCACAGGGACCCAACATGGGCAAGTTAACAATCTGTCTCACCTCTGGCGTTGAAGGGTTACGCAGGGCCCCTGGCCCAGGCAATGCCGTGCCTGCTCAGCAGCGCTCCCAGGACCCGGCAGCTGCAGGTTGCCCCAGCCCAGGCTGGGCGCAAGTCCTCGTGCTGCCTTCAGCTCCAGTCACAAAACCCCTATAAGGGAAAAAGCACCTATTTTAAGAGCTATCTGATGTAATTATTCCTGTGGAGGAAGAACCAACAGATGCACAAGTGCAGGCGGGCCACCTAATTCTGTAGATTTATTACACGCATTCATTAGACTCCCTGTGCCGTTCCCAGGGGACTCAGACCCACAGCCGTGCAGCTCGGTGTCAGTGGCACGTGGGGATGGGGGTGCATGGCAGAGCTGTAGCCAGTGCCAAGAGCACGAGGCCAGCGCAGCCGCTGGCTGCTGGGGGAAGGCAAGCCAGCACCCTTGGGCTCTCCGTCGGTGGCATCCGGGCCAGCCACAGCCCCTGCAGCTCCCGGGGGTCTGCACGGGCTCCCCCAACCCCTCCTGCCCCTCCACAGCCGTAAGAGGGCTCAGCACAGGGGGCCAGGCAGAAACCCACCCGCAGTGGGGGGCTGGCTGGGCAAGGGCCCCGGACAAGTAATTAGTATCAGAAAGCAGATTTCGAAGGATTACAAATAAACAAAGGGAATCAATTATCTGATAGGAGGTTTTCGTCAGTCACACAATGGTGTATAAATTACTGAGGCCAGAGAGCGGAGGGAGCCCAGGCCATAGCAAAGCCAGACAAATTCAATCCCATCCCAGCCCACAGTGGCACTCAGAGCCTCGCGTGGGGCCAACACAGGGCTGGAACACACAGAAGAGAAAGAATTACTTTTTAATTTTCCCAAGAGAAAACGATGGTTTGCATTTCCTCAGCCCTGTCCCAGCACGGGGAAGGTTTGGTTCATTTTGCTCCTTGCTGAGTAAACTGGTGCTTCTGGCTCCGCTCTCAAAGGTCACTCCAGCCCAAGCGTTGCTTAGCCAGCACACAGAAAAGGCAGCGTGAAGGTGCAGAGACCCGGTGTCACCTGCTAACAGCAGACACGTGGGAAAACTGCAGCAAGCCCATCCCAGTGGCCGGGTGGCTCCGGCATTTTGCATGGAGCAGTGGGGTTTTGCTGGTCGCAAAGAGAGGGGCAGGGGAGCTCCTCTCCCAGCCCTTCATGGTGCCTGACACGGCCACCAGCCCGCGATGCTGGATGGACCCTGCCCTCCCTTGCCACGGCACTGCTCCTTCCGAAATGCCCCGAGCACTCAGCAGCCAGGGGACCGGCACCTCCCCTGAGGGTCGTGGCAGTCACCACTGACCAGCCACTGACCGTGGCTCCAACACTCACCTGGGCGGCATTGATCAAGAGGAAACCATTTGGTGCCAAGAGAAAAGTAATTTAGAGCTCCAGAGGAATCCAGCTGCAATTCAGTGCTAATTAATGTCCAACTACTTAAAGTAAACGTATTGAATTTGGGAGTGTGTCCTGCCCCACCCACTCAGTCACATCTGAGCAGCAGGATCAGAAATACGACCTCCTGCGCTCCCACAGCCGATGAGCACGGGCACCAGGGCTGATGCCATCCCATCCCCAGCAGGACCCCAGAGCCTCCTGGAGCCACTCTGCCCCTTTACTGCTGGCAGGAAGTGCAGACCTTCACGATGGAGGTGTGCACAGCACAGTCATAACTGGGCTGCGTGTGGGGTTCCTGACCAGCGAGATGCCCCAGCTCCCCCAGGGGAGGCAGGTCCTGCCCTGCAGAGATGCTTAGCCAGCAGTGCCGAATACAGGGCAGGACGCCAGCACCCCAGTCTTTGCACAGATGGGCTTCTTCACACTCAAACTGCCCCTCTGCTTCTTCTTCTCTTACTCTGGTTGAAAGACAGAATTGCAGACTGAGAGCTCAGGTGTCTGAGCCTCTGAGAGCCGAGGTCTGTGACAGAAATGATGATATACCTCAAGTATAATGGTGCAAACAACCATTATCATAATTTTGATACCAATTATGTGTAATTTGAACAAAGGAGTTGTCCTAGCTTTGATTTGCTCTCCTTGTATTCCTGGCTGGTTTCATTAAAATCACTTATAGAGATTTGCAGCAGTTCTGTTTGAAGTGCTGTCATTAGGATTTTCATTTTCAGTGGCGTCGGAAATAATTTCACAGCAGGCTGTTTATGTTTTACAAAGGGATCTGCAGCATGTGGCCATCACTCGTGGTCAGACACGTTTCAGACAGACTGGTCCTGCTGGTCATAGGGCTGCGTGAGGCGAGTGTCCGCCCTCGAGAGCCAGGGAAGGACACTCCAGAGCGGCTACGGCAGAGGCCAGCACCTGCTCCGGTGCCGAGCTCTCATCGCAGCCCGTGCTCTTCCCAGACCTCCCTCAACGGCTCCAAGCAGCGCTGCGCTGAATTTGCAACCCAAACCTTTGTAAATTTGAAGACTGAGTGCCAGGCTGGTTTGCGCTGCTCCCAAGGGGACCCACAGCTCTGTGCGTGCATCCCCGCGCACCCCCAAGGGGGGACCCCAAAGTGCCAGCATGCCTCGGGTGTGGATTTCTCTGTTTCACAGTGTTTCCCCTATTTGTTAAGAGCTCTTTTACATTTAAGTCTTTGCGCTGATCACCATTTAAAATCAATTGCCAAGATTTCTGACTTTATTGGCCCCTCAATAAAGTGTCAGTAAACGTCCCTTAACAACAAGGGCACTGAGCTGCAGTGGATTTCCTTGGGGTGAATGCTGCTTTGGCTCCTATTCATTAGGCAATCAAAGATGCAAGTTGCATGACACACTGATGAAGAAAGACACTTTGGGACTCGCTCCGTAACTCAATCACCACAAGGCACTCGCCAATTATCCCGTAGTCACGGGGTGAGGGTGACAGGGAGGTCATGCAGAGCGAGTCTTTTTCATTTGTCCATGATAAAAGAGGGTAATATACTTTGCAAATGATAATTAGCAATTTACTCCAGCTGGGGCTAATTCCTAGATGCATTTTGCACTCCAGGACTCGGCACTTGGGCAGACTCTAAATAAGGCACCAGCATGGTGTGTCCAGCTCCATTAAAGCTCTCTGGTAATTATGGAGTGCTCAGTGCGCAGCAGAGAGCTGGACGGTTTCCCGTGCCTGGGGGTGCCTCTGCTCTGCCTGCCACCGTGCTGGGGCTGGATGCAGCCCCCTGGAGAGGGACTACCAGCCGCTGGCCACGCTGTCCCCCGGGACACCTGCCATGGGGGTCCTGCCGGCTCCATCCCGACGATGGAGAGAGGGACCCTCCCCGGCCCCACGCTCTGCCCCACTCCCAGCCCCTGGCTCAGCGCTGGCTGCCAGTGGAAGGGGTGTTGGGGAAAAAGGCCTGCAGCTCAGGAAAGCAATAAATTTGGTTTCATTATAACGGTGCGCTCACGTCCCAGGGCGAGATTGCCATGTAGGTTCACAAAAATACTGCTTAAATAAACAGAAAGGGAGGAAATGCTGGAGAGAGTGTCCAATCTGCATTATAATTAGGGGAAAGAATAACAAATGGCAGAAACAACCTGTTCCCATCTGCAGCTGCAGTTTGTTCCTACTGTAGCTGAAAGGCCATGCACCATCCGTACCAGGAGCTTTCTCTGGAAATGCATGAATGTTTCATTCAGCAAGAGTGGAAAAAGAGCATCTTTTTGCGTGTATTGCAGATTCTGCTGTAATGAAGCATCAGAGAGAATTTTATCAACCCAGACACTTACTGCTGTCTCCAGTCTGGTAGCAATAGTGGGGGGCTGCATCTCTGAAAGGGTCTCCATGAAGAGAGCCAACATGGGCACAGCAGTTAGGCTCTGGAGCTGGGGGTCACCCTGGTGTGGGGCCGAGTCTCTGCCCTGCGCAGCGGTTTGGGGTCACCGGAGTCACCAGGAGGCCAGCTGGAGTCAGAGGGTGCAGTGCTCAGCGGATGCATTTGAGACATTATTCAATCCCAGACTGATTTATCCGTAAACCTTCCTAATGAGGCTGATAGTGTAGGAATGGAGAGAAAGCAGCATTATTATCTGTAAACAGCAGCGGCTGACAGCATGTTTAATCACAGGCTGCGTAAAGGTAACATTGGTGGAGGACAAGATTAGACACTTCTCCAATTAGTCATACACCAAAGGCACGAACACAGAGCCTGAGTGTTGCTTAACCCACAAATGAGAGGAGCAAAGATCAAAGCTGGAGGCTGTCCCAGCAAGGGGGAGGCACTCGGGGCCGGGGGCAGGAGCCATCCCTGACACCCCAGCTTGCACAGCCTGCGAGCAGGGAGAGCCCAGGCACTGCCGCAGAGCCAAGTAGAGCCGAAGCCACCGCCTGGCACCGAGTGCCCTGTGCTGCCTTCCAGTTCTGCAAGCTGCCTGCTCCTAACAGGATTTTGCAATCTGCGGTGAATGTGCTAATGGGATAGAGAGGTAAAGAGTTCATCCTACTCACTTTTCTCTGCTTCTTTCCTTTTTTTCTGAGCATCTCTCTCTCTCCTGCTTTTCTCTGGCTCACCTCTCCCTGCCTGACTGCTCCTGAGGTCTGCAGATTAAAAGCATTAATAAGAGCCAGAAATTATTATGTGAATCCTATTTATCACAAAGCAAATGGTATCTAGCGGGCTGCAGCCTTGGGAGCTGCGGCCATTGGTTTACAAGAAATGCTGTCAAGGCCATGGAGTTTCTCCTTCACCAGCCCATAAGTCTGGGCGACATGGCTGCAGGTGAGCAGGCAGCTTGCAGGACTGGGGGGAGCACAGAGGAGAAGAGAAAGCAGCTACAGGAGTCGCTGCCAGTGGACCACAGCAAGAGAGAGAGCAGTGATGGCGCAAGAGGCAAGTTGGTGGAGGCTGGCAGACTCTGCACAAACTGCGGGGAAGCACCGGATGTACCAGGCACCACGAGGCAGCAGGATATGGCCCTGACCGCAGGATAACTGGGGCTGCGGCATTCCTGCTGCCAAGTCCGCTTTCACGGCAGACAAGATTTTAGCACATGCCCTCTCTTCTTCCTAATCCCAATATCTTGGGTTAAACCTCTGTGGTGAAATCCAGGTGTTTTGATTTACGTGTGAGAGATCTCATTATCAGCCGCAGCACCAGAGACTCTGACCTTTCATGTCAGGGCCCCTTTGAATTTACTTTCTGCCCCGAGGTACAAAAGAAACCACGAGAAATCAATTTTCTTTCCTCCAAGACCCCCGAGTTTTCAAGAACTTTTAAAGGGCAGAGAAACTGTAACTGGGACATCTTCTACCTTTAAAAAGGTCCTTCATCATGTTAGATTTTGATTAATCAGCCTCCTACTCTCCCATCACTTCCACAGGGGAGAGAGCCCAAGACCTCCCTGCAGCCCCTCTCAGCAGAGGCAGAGGGAGACTTCTACGGCGGGGGGAGCCACAACCGCCTGCAGGGAAGGCTCCAGCCTCGGTGCCAGCCTGCCCTCCTGGTCCTGGTCCTGCTCCCGTCAGCAGGGAGACACAGCATCGCGCTGGGCACGGGATGCTCCGGTGGGCGCTGCCGGTTGCTGATTTCTGCTCCCCTGCTACCGCTCACCATGGCTGCCTCCAGGCTTTGCGACGGTTCCTGGGGCTGCAAACCCTGAGACTCCCCGGCTTGCTCCAGCAGGCACCAGGCCCTCGGTGCGAGCATCATGCTCGCAGATGAGCCTGACACCGTGGAGGGCGAGGCTGCTCGCCCCAGCCCCAGCCCCAGCCCCGGTCGGCAGGCGTGGGGGCCCAGAAGCCCTGCAGGCTCTGACTGGCAGCAGGCAGCTTCCTCTGCCTACCAGATGACATGCATAATTCAGGCAAAATATTCATTTAAGACCGTCTGAGCCGTGGTAATAAAGCAGACATTATGACAATACAGATCAATAAGTCCAGAGAGGATCCCTTGCTGAAACACGCTGCAATTGTTCAAACCAAGTCTTAATTGTGACAGGAATTGATTTCTCTTTTCTAATATCCCTGACTTTTAATTAAAAGGTAGTTAAGTAGACGATACATTTCCAGGATCATTTAAAGGCAGGACAACGTCAAGGAGCACACACTTAAAATGCAGAACTGGTGCCTTGTTAATACAAGACTGCAGCTTGGGGAGTTGCTCCGTCCTGATTCAGAGATGCCCGTGGCTGAGCAGGGCACAGGGACGCCGGGGCCCCCGTGCCAGCTCCCACAGCCTGTGCTCCCCTCTGCCCCAGCCTCAGCAGGGACACGGGCACATCCCCACTTGTTCTCTCCCACTCCCCAGGCTCGTCCATCCATCTGCATTTCACACCCTCTTGCACACACGAGTGCCTCTAATAGCTCTGATTATCCTGCAGACTCCAGCGCTTTGCTTTGCCGTCGGACGGCACGTGCCAGAGGCTGGCAGGGCCAGGGAGCGCCAGGCAGGGTGGGCAGCGCTGCTCCCACAGCACACCAGGGAAGGCAGTTGCTGCAGCACCAGCTGCCCCAGGAGCTCAGCAGGGTGGGCGCAGCCCCAGCACAGCCCTTCCCGTGCTCCCATCCCACGGCCGCACACTCCTTGGGATGGTCCCGAGACGTGTCCGCAGAAAGGAAGAGGCCGGGAGGAGGGAGCGCTTGAGCCCCTGTGAAGGGAGGGGATGAGCTCCTCCAGCCTTTTTTTTTTTAATTTCCAGGAAGCTGCTCGTCGGCAGGGGTGGCAGCGGCACGGCACAGCAAGATGTGCGAGGAAGCCAACTGTGAACCAGCCAGACGCTTCTCAATCATCCTCTATTAGAGTAAAACAGGCCAAAGCACCTTAATCTGACTGGAGGGAGGCCATCAACATCAGAGACTCCATTAAAAGAAGAAATGGGCCTTTTATCTACTAATCAAGAATCATAAAGGAGAAAACCTTGGAAGACACCCATAAATCACCTAACACATCCCTAGCGAAACGCCAGCACTGCAGCTTGCAGCATGGCGCAGCGGCGGTGGCTCTGGCGACGCGGCTCCTGCGCTATCCCAGCCGGCTGACCCCACCAACACGTCTGTGAGGCCAAGGCATCTGCCGGACAATTTAACACAACAGAGCCACAGCCATCTGTATTGGAGGCAGCAGCATCGCACCAGGTGTCCAAGCCATCCCTAAGGGTGGCCTGCCCCTGCCAAGTGGTCCCTCACCGGAGAACAGAGCTCTTGGGCTGCGTGGGTGCTGGGACGGATGCTGGCTGTGCATCCCCATGCCCGTGGCACTGCGGCATCACCCTGCCTGGACCAGCCCACTGACCCCGGTGGAGCCAAGCATCCGGCAGAAGCCCCTCTCCTGTCTCCGGGATGAGGGGCTGGACCCAGAGCCAGAGCTTTGCCAGGTTCACGCTCCCCAGGCAGATGGGCCCCGAGGGACCATTACCTCCCATCACTTCAGCTTTAATAACGGAGCATTAACAGGACTAATCAAATCTCCCCTGCCTTACCACCCTGTCTGGTTGCTGCTTGGAAAACATGTGTGATGTAGTCAGGAAAGTGGCATTTGGACCAGGTCCATAAGAAACTGAGTAGTAATTTAGCGGTAATTTAGGGCTCTCCCTGCCACCTGGAAGCCAGAGTTGGACTAGCGAGTCCTGGCCGAGGATCCTCTGCCTCCCGTCCCCATCCCTTGGCACAGCTGTCCCTCTGCCCCACACCCAGCGGCTCCGCCGGCCTTGGCTGCATGGCTCGTGAGGAGAAAGGGACTGCGTACCCCCCGCTCCGATTCATCTGACTGCTCCGCGCACCCAGGAGAGCCTCTTTCCCCACAGCCCTCAGAAGTGGCATCCCTGCAGCTGGCTCAGATGCGGCACCCGTAGCACAGGCAGAGGATGAGATGCCTGTCACCTCCTTGTGAGCTCCAGCCATGGAAATGGGAAACACGGCTGGAGCAGGTGGGTGTCTGAACCACAGCACTTCACCTGCGGGCTCCGAGGGACGGGACGGGCACAGACTGTGTCCCGGGGGATCAGCCAGAGACAACGCAGAGCTCAGAGCCACGGAGGAGCAAAGCCATGTTTTCAAAACTGACATTTTTAACTGCAGTGGTTGCAAGCATGTCTTGTCATTGGACTATGGTCACAAGCAGCTGTTAATGCTCTTTGAAAAGCTTTTTCTCTTTACCCTTATAAACACAGTACAGAGCTGTATGGTGAGCTGCTGTACCAGTCCTCATCAGAGGGCTTTGGAGAGGACAGTAATTACTTCTCGATACTGGAGTTCCCCATGTACATATCCTCCTCTGTATCAATGAACCTGCCTGCCAGAGTCTTGTTCGAAGCTGGCAGTGGTGGAATTTGGAGCAGCAGCACAAACCAGGGAGAGGTCCAGGTTCCGGAGACGCTGTCTCTGCATTAAAAGATGCTGGGATACTTTTGGCCGTTCTCACAAAATGTATCTGGTATTTACTCTGCTGGTGGGTACCTAAGTGGTCAGACATTGCAGCAAATCCTGTTTCCCTAGGACTGATTAGATTAGAGAGCAGAGGTGCTTGAGAGCTTGCTGATATTGCCAGGAAAGAAGAGCAAAGACTGAAGAAGATTCTCAGAAACATCCACGCCCTGCTATTCTTCCCCAAAGCTGCTTGTTCATGCCAGTTAGAAATGCAGAAGCATCACCTTTGCAAATACAGTCCATTTATTTATATTTTTTGGCTCATCAAGTATAGGCTAAAACACAGCCAGTGACAAATGGTCCCCTGTTTTTTTGAGCCCCCCCAACAGCCCCATCATGCTGCATCCCTGCCAAATACACCAAATACAAAGTGCAACCCCTCCGCCGGTCTCCCATTTCCTGGCTGCAGCATGTCCATGAGCAAGGCACCCCTTCTCTGGCTGTGGGGACGGGCAAATTCCATCCCCACGCCCGACGGGTCGTGCCGGGGAGCCGGGGCAGGCAGGCAGCTGTTGCCTGCAAGGAACGGGGCAAGCAGCAGCACTGCCACAGTCTGCCTTCCCCTAAAGCCTCCTTCCTAGAAAGAGGAAATCCAGCAACTGAGCATGTGAGCAACCCCCGAGGGAAGGATAAAGCTGTCTGGTAGGGACACTCGTCTCAGGAAGGAGTGGGATAGCCCAGACAAGTTCCCAAAGAATTTGTGGTGCTATAACACCTCTTCATGCTGTTAAGCTTTTAATTCATCCAGCTTTGTTACCTTGGATATTTCGTTCTCTAAATCAATGCAGCCCCCAGAATGATAAAAACCTTCATTAATACCACTGGGCTATTGCCTAAAACAACAGCACACAATCTGGTGCTTTTTAGTTTGATTTTGCTGTCGCTTGGGACAGGATTAGAGAGAAATATATCTACTAATTCTTCCAATATCCTTCAACAAACATCAGCTAACACCAAAGAGAACATGGGATGCCAGTGCTAGTAATTGGAAAGAAGCTCTTTACTTGCAGATGGTCGGAGACCCTTGATGGCACCCCAGGCTTTGCCATAATTATCGCAGGCACAGAGCAGCTGCCAACCAGCACAGCACTTGAGTGAAAAGGAAGAGAGCTGCTTAATCATACAGCCTCTCTTCCTAAAAGGGGGCTTTCATCCTTGTTCAAACCCTTTGCAGGGGTGCTGCATGAAGCACAAATCAAACAAATATCATGGAAAGGGCTTACATACAATTAGTGGCTCTTCTTGCTCAGACAGAAATTAGCATTTTGCCTTTGAAGAGGTGGAGGCAGTGCCACCTCCTGCTGCAGAGGTGGGGGCAGACACCAGCGGGACCCCAGCCCCATGCTGCCAGGGCCCACACCACCATCAGCAGCAGGCAGGTCTCTCCTGCCACTGTCCCTCCGACGTGCCCTCCCAGCCACATCTGTGCCCAGGGATGGGACTGAGCCCTCCATCCGCAGCAAGCCCAAAGGCGTCAGAGGGCAAATGGGCACCTGCGGCGCAAAGCGCGATGCTCGAGCCCCTCTGCGCAGCCCTACGAGAGCACTGTGTGTCTGCTGGAAAAACCTCCTTGTGAAGCGGCTCGGGCCATTTTCTGCAGGCTAGAGGACGGTGATATTGAAGGCCAGAGAGAATCATCTTATGACGCACTGATAAACTCAAGTCTTTCTCCAGTGCAGCTGTTTCTAGCTGATGAACTCTCCGCTTATAGCAGAAAGTGTTGCCAGGCCTGAAGCACAGCATTGCACTTCGTAGTAACAAATTTCATCCCAGTTACCTTACTCCTGCATTTTTCTCTGAATATTGCAGCGCCCCGAGCCATCAGTGCCCTGTGCCTGCAGTGCATTTCCCAGCCCCAAGGGGTGCCCCCAGCCGAATCCCCGCTGGCCCACACCACTGCCTCGCGGCTGCCATCTTTACCCAGTTCTTACTCGCCTTGCTGATCTTGCTCTAACCTCTAACCTTTGCTGTGTTTTAGCCAACACTTTGTCTCATGTTTGACTGCAATGTATGCGGTTTAGATCTCCTGCACTCCCGTTCTCTGGCAAGTAACCGCTCGGATGCCTGCCTCGCTGCGGTGTGCACGGGACAGCCTGCCCGGATCGCTTGCTCAGGAACCCATGGTACATCTTGTCTCACTTTCCATTTACTGCTGGTTTTTTGGAGCTGTTTGTAATCCAACTAGCTCAAGTGTTGCGGCATCGCAGTGGCCTTTCCCAAACAAGCCAGAATTTTCCAGCTGGACACCTCTGGCTTTGTGTCAAGTTCCAGTTTCCCCAGCCAGCGAGTCCCATTGCCTGCCAGTCATTAAGTTCACATCCGGTCATTAAGCTCACATCAGCTGTCGGCCCGTCGTTACAGCACCAGGATGGCTGCAGTCAATGCTGACAGCTCTCTGGGGTTGTTTACAGGCCCGCGGAAAGGTTTAGCCTCACCAAACATCCCCATAAGGGAATGTGGCAGTTGGGTTTGAGTTAACTTCCCATACATCCTGGCCCCGTAGGAAGACACGAGGACCATTGCCTTTGTTTTCAGTGGCAGCAAGGGTAATTAACGCGGGGCTGCAGGCAGCCCCAGGCAGGGAGCGGGGCTCTGTGCATCCTCGTGCTGCCGCACGCACACCGTGGGAGCCCTGCGGCACTGGGACCAGAGCTGAGAGAGCAGCCTAGCCCTGGCACCCAGCATAGGACTGCGGTTTATGTTTTGTTTTCTCTCGTAACTCTCTGTTCCCGACCTTGTAACTGTTAACTCTCAAAACCTGACCTTAAGCCTTGCTAAATAAATTTTTCCTCCATGTTACCGTAAGGGCTGTGCGATGCCGGGAACGACGCTCAATCAAGGCAAGCTGGAGAAGCAAAGGGTCTCTGCAGGGCACGCCAGGCATGCACACCGCCAGGCTGCACGGGGCCGGGAAGCTTTGCCAGCTGCCAGCACAGACCCGCACCTCGTAACACATCTGCCTCCCTGCAGAACAGAGCAATAGCAGAAACCCCAAGGAGTTTTGCAGGGTTGGGAAGCAGCACCAAATGGGGTCCATGGCCGGAGCCCAGAGGAGTGCAGAGGCCCCATGGGAAGGAGCCAGACAGAGCTGGGCCACCAGCGTGTGCTGGGGGACAGACGGGCTGGGCCAAGCGTGGAGCAGGTCCGCCCCACTGCAGGCACGGACCGAGAGCTGGCTGCGACCCACCACAGCACATCAGCCCCGCGAGACACGTCCCCTTGCCCCAGCGTCCCACTCACCCACCGGCCACTGCAGAAGAGCAGCCGCCGGTAAATCACAGCAGTGACGATGTCTCAAGAGGGGGAGCATGAGCAGACCAGCCAGATGCCACGTAGACTTCAGAGAGCAGTAAAGTAATTAAGTATTGACTGAGAATGTCCTAGGCGAGCCCTGGATGCACATTACATTCTGCTTAACTCAATAATTACCATATATATTATCCCTTTCCACACTCTATCTTTATTAAGCTAAAAGGTCTGTAATTAGCTACTTGGTTTAAGTGTTAAGATTTTAATTAATTCATATTATGAAATATAATTGCTTATTAGAGATAATGTTGCATGTTCTATCACACCAGTATCGCTCTGTAATATTTTAAGCAAAATACAATAGTTTGTCACAGTGGGTGAGCCGACGTTTTCTTAATCAGGCACTGGGACGCAAAACATCCTCTACAAAGCCAAAAGAAACCAACAAATCAGTAAACTATTTGCTACAAACCCACTCTCAGAACCATTCCTCCTTCCAAAACTCAGCAGGACACGCGAGGCGGCTGCAGCCGCACAGCAGTGTCCCCTCCGCCCAGAGGGGAGGCTTCGTCCCTGTCGGGCCAAGGTCTGCAACGTCCCCGTACGCGCGTCTGCACACCGAGCACACACGAACGCCTGCACCGCGGGGCGACACTCCTGCCGAGAGCTGCAGTCACCGACGCGGACCACACAGAAACATGAGCAACAGACACCACCTCCGTAAGCAGTGAAGGGATTTGCCCGGCAGTGTTTTCAGAAACAGGCGGGGCTGGCAGCACTGTGGTCCCATAAGAGAGGAGACAGTTTTGCGGCGTCACCTCCGTGGGAGCCCCGTCCTGGCAGCAGCCAGGGCAGACCCGGTGAGCTAGAGAGCAGTCAGCAGGAGGGGAGGCAGCCAGGGTCTGTGGGTTTTGTCACCCCTCCCAGGTCTCCTGGCATCCAAGAAGTGCAATTCGCAAGAAGCCATGTTCGTCACGTAATGAGCCTTGTTAGTAAACCTCACCTGAAGTCGTACCTGAAACTTCATGTTCCCTTCGCACTTGCTGGCGGCTGCAGAGGGAGCCTGCTTCAGTGAAGGGGCTGCAGCTCCCACTGCCAAACCCAGCCCCATTGCCCACCACCAGCACGATGGCCTGGCATCTGCAAATGTATTTAGCTGATGATTTAAGCTTTGATTCCATTTAATTTAAATGTTAGAAGAGCCTTATTTTAGGACTTAATATGTTATTTATGAAGGTATGTCAACACAGCATATCAATTTAGCAGCTGTTGCTAGTTTACTATGAGACGCTGTTTAAGACAGGACAATCTGTCTCGCTATATAATGTCAATTCTGTGGCACTTACACAAATGCAAAATCACTACAACATTAGAAACAAACGACAGCCATACTAGGGACCTAGAGAAATACCTTGTAAACTGCACGATAAATTATTGACTTCATGGCATTTGGTGCTGAATTAAAATGATAAACTAAAGTTTTTATCTGCCAAAAGCCGTTTCCATGGTGTTGAAGCAGCAGATGGTCTTTCCTGGAGATAAAGGACTTCAAAGCTTTGCCAGTGCAGAGAAGAACTGGAGATTTAACATATGTATTGTAAAATTTAAGAGAAGAGCACCTGGTGGTGCGGCCTGACAGTGGGTGGCACGGCTCTGCCTTGCAGGTGGCAGCCTGCTGAGCCCCAGCCGTCCGAGCACGGCCAGGACCCACCGCAACGCACAGCCCAGGGTGTGTTCAAAAGGCTGTATGGACCCCATTCGCTGTTTATCAGCGGTTCCTTCATACTTATTCAGGAGAGAAACCCCAACAGTCACAGCCTTCCCTTCATTCACACTAACAGCCTGTTCTGGCCCTGTTTTATGAGCCATTAATTCCTAATAAGTAGCAAACTGCATGATGGGCTTTGGATATGAATAGTTGACTGTATCAGAGACAATCCATGATCTGAATTACCAGCTATAAATCAATTTTTGAATGTTGACATATCTTTAATAATGATAAATGAAGAATTTACGGATGCTGCTAAAGTTCATATCAGGATTTTGATTTATGAGCATGCTGAGCTCAGGTGGAGCTATCAACCCCAGGTCCAGCACCTTGTCCCAGACTTGGACACCAGTGTGTCCCTCACCTGCACTCTGGTGACTGCCAGCCCCCCGTCTCCCTCCTGTGCTGCAGGGCTGGAGGTCCCCATGGACCATGGCCAGGCAACTGCAGGTGGGTCTGAGCTTCAGCGGCTTCTGCCTCCTTTACCAGCTCCTGCCGTCCTCACCTCCACGCTGCAGACAACCAGGACAGTGAGAGGTTTTCTTTCTGTGCAGTGAAGGATGCTCCCCCTTGTCCAGAACATGTCGTTCTCAGGTGGTGCTTCTCCCTGCCTCTCTATTTCTCCTGACTTCACCTGCAGACACCCACTCTCACCACCCATGAGGGTCTGTGGAGGGACAGACACTAGCATGGGCGAGCTGTGACCATCTGAGCTTTCGCAGAACTCAGGACACTGAACTGGCGCAGGCCTGCTGCCGAGAGCTGCCAGGCTGGAGCAGAAAGCTGGGAGCCAAAAGACACTGAGACACTGGCTGCAGGAGGCCAACAGAGACCAAAAAATGGCTTGGCCACCTGCAAGGCTGAGATAGTCCAACTTTGTAATAGCACCATGGCAATGGTAGTAGCCCCACCAGGTACTTCACACAAACAAGACATGTGAACAACTATAGACACAGGCACAGCCCTCCTCTGTCCGTCTGTCTGCTGGCTCTGCTCGTCTGTTTATGCTACCTGGTGCTTCAGGACGCATCTCCCTGACACGGGCTGTTGTTCTCATGCACGTGTGCCAGGAAGGCCTTCTGGGCTGGAAAGCTGCTTTTCATTTGATTTCAATTTACTGTTGGCATTAAGCTGGTGTAAAACAGTGTGTGAAGAGAAAGATTACCATGTCTGTTTAGAGAGCGTAAAATAGGTACTTAACTGTTTGACCACTCAGATTGTGGGGTCCAAATCAATTTTCACCCAGCTCACGTCCTGCCACAATTAATAAGCTGAAAATGATGCTTGTTAGAAGCAAACAGTAAACAATAAATAACCTCAGTGCCTGTCACTTCTCCCCAGGCTCGTACTCTGCCTTTCTCCTCCTGCCTCGCCTGCACCCTGGCTTGCACCCGCAGAGCAGCCAGGAGCGGCGTTAGTGGGAGCCGCAGCACCCGGGTTCGGGGGTTTGGACTGCGTGGCGGATTACAGGGGTGCTGCCTTTGAAGACGGCAGCCCGCTGCGAACCAAAGGCACCTGCAGCACTCAGCCCTGCTGCGCCGGTGCAGGACAGGGCCCGGGAGCAGGCGCCCCGATGGTGCCTCCCAGCCCCTCTGGATGGGGCCGGGGAGCCCCCAGCCCCTTCCCTCTTTGCCGAGGCCAATGGAGGGAGTCCCCGGCACCGGGGATGGAGGAGAAGGGGGCTGTGCTTGCCAGAGGTGCTACACACATTCCAAATTAAAAGCAAAATTACAAAGCAAACCCAGCGACATCCCTGTACCACGCACACTGGGACCTGCCACCAGCAGAGCCTGCCCATGCTCTGCCTGCACTCTGCCTGTCAGCGCCCTTGCTGCCTCCACCCGGGAGCCAGCCAGCCCACCCCTGGCCATGGCACCGGCCTCTCCTTCCCCAGCTGGAAGAGCCGACCCTGATCCATCTTTCTCGAGGGAATGCTACATACATGTGCTGCGAAAAGGCAAGGCAAGACACACGGATTAGGAATTAGCTTGTTCCCGCTGTAACGAGGGTGAGAGCATGACGGCCGTTACCGGCATCCCCACTCCAGCACCCAGGGGTGCACACTGGTGCACCCAGGAGCCCCAGGACCGCGGCAGCTCCACCGGGGCGGCACCCACCGGCTCTGCGGCAGCAGATAGGCGGCACGGAGGGGACCGTCCTGCTCAGCTGTAGTGGGGCTGGGGCTGCTTGGAGTCAAAGTGGGGGGCTGATCCCCTTCCCCACCCAGCCCCACATTTAACAAAGTCTGGAAGCTGTGCAACAAGAAGCACCGAGCTATTTGTCCCAAGCCAAGGCCATGACAGCTCCCCCGCCAGCCAGAGAAACATTAATTGCTAAGCAAGTAATTAGTGGCTACAAAATATGACCAATACAATTACAGTGAGGGTTTTTTTCCTCTCTCTGTCCAGAGTCTTGGCACTGGACAGTCTTATAATTAGATGACAAAACTGACAGGCAGCTCCAGTGAAACAGCCCGTCCTCGCCTTTTGCAGAGGCTCCCCAAGTGTTCTGCACCAATAATTACTAATCAAGTTATTTCTTTCAGTATTAAAAAGGTGTTCCACAGATAATTTGCCCATAATAGCACAGGCCTGGTGCTGGCAAACAGCCCCGTATCTGCAGAGCCCAGCAGGCCTGGGACGGCTTCAGCTCTGGGCTCACGGACACCCCCTGAGGTGACCCCCCCACCCCAGCCTGGGACCTTCCTGTGCCCCTACGGGCTCCGGGCTCTGCACGGCCACTCCATCCCCTGAAATTGCCACCCAAGGGCACGTGGCGTGGTGCAGCCCACCACCGTCCAGCGCACACGCTCCTCTGGCACATCGTGACAGGAGCCCCCCAACATGGCCGGGACATGAATGTGGGCAAGGGATGGGGCAGACCGGAGAAGGAGATGCAATACCCAGTGAGCCCTGCTCCCTCCGGCCTGTTGTTGCACAAGGATAAACGACATACGGGAGGATGAACGGGCACGGAGGCAGCGGCGTGCCCGAGCCACCTCTCCCAGAGGTCCAGCCTGCTCACCCAAAGCCAGGCTCGCCCAGTCCTCACCAGCACAGGGACATGCCCTCCACAGCACCATTTCAGCCCAGATGTTCACAGCTGCTGCTGCTGCTGGTGTGTCCTGGTTCAGCGGCACTGTAATGATGTCATCCACCTGCATTTTCTAAGACTATGTGGAAAAAAAGCCCACAAGTCTGTAATTTGTCATTATAATACAGACTTGGAGAACGGCTGAACAAACCACTAATATTGAACAAACAAACAAACAAAAACCAATAATGGCTTCTATCGAGCAGAGACCCAAAGCTGATGGATGACCTGTAGCAGCACAGGAGAATTATTTGTGAATTGCTATTGATTTCCAAAATCAAAATGTAAATTTTGCCTCACAATTGAAGTACCAGGGGATGTTTTTGCTTTTAGAAAGTCTTTTCTCTCCCTGTGACTTTTTGGGGGGAACAACATTCACTCCAGCCAAGCCCACATTCTCATGGACACAGAGCAAGCTGGTTAAACTCAGGCACCTGCGCCTAGGGGCTGGCCTGGGTTTGAGCATTGCAGGGCGTCCTCAGAGTCCTCCTAGACGCTGAAATACTGACACAGGGGCAGAGCATCCGAGAGCAAGCAGGGTGCGGTTCAGGACAAGTGCCTGCAGGCCTGGCACGGCACCAGGGCAACCCCCATGAGCCACCACATCCGCGTTATAGCACCGCCGGCCACTCTCTCGCACCAGCGCCGGCAAGAAGGGTCCCAAGCCCTTGCTGCGTTTCGGCACAGAGCACCCCTGCTGCCAGGGAGAACAGTGCAAGACTGACTGTCCAAGTTGAAGGACCGAAACCTGTATTTTAGACCCAAATAGGTACCCACTGAGGTTTCTGAAGGGACAAGCCCCTGCCACTCCACCATGGCCCCAGTTTGTGGCTCTGGCCCATGGCTTTATCCCAACAACCCGTGTCTGCGACCAACGAGCTCTACAGCTCCTGCCCCACCACCTCCAAACTTGGCTCCGCATTTGGGCAGGAGCTCAGCACGTCGCTGTGAAATCTAAACCCATAGCGCTCGCCCTGAGCTATTCTGTATCATTAATGGAACATCTGCCACGCCGCAAACAATGCAGAGTGTTCAGTGCTTCTCCCATCACTTACCACTAACAGCATTAGTCTTACTGCTATGAACAGAGTGTGAAGAAGAGCAGAAGGCCAGAGCCTACTAATGCCTGGCAATCTGAAACATTAGAAACAACCTCTCTCCGTCCCAGCACAGAAGAGCCACTGGTGCCTCTGAGCGATCCTGCCTGGCTCTGCAGACCCAGCAGCCCAGGACGGCACTTCCCACATCGACAAATGCCGGTGGTAGCAGCCACTGGTGCACGCGCTGCTCTGCTTCCAACAGCTCAGTATCTGCCATTCCCCTGCATCCCCAGCCTTTTATCATTATCTAACCCATGACAAACGCATTATGACGCTAAAGATTGGAATTACTGTGATCCCAGGCAGATGCCCAGGAACTGGCCCAGGGAAACAGCAGTGGTTTGCACAAGGCAGTAATAAATTACTGAAGGTCACCTATGATTTATCACTGCTGTGGATTCCAGACAGTGACACTGCTTCACCCAGGGAAGCAGCCTCGTGGGTGCCAGAGCATCTGCTCTGGTTGAGTCTCTAACAGTGATGTTTCTGCTTATTTTATTGGGTTGGAAGCATCCCCAATAAGCGCGCTGTCTGCTTGTTTGAGTGATACCTTTGCCATACAACACTGTGAATTTACATCCCATCCACTGTGCACAACTGCTCTGACAACCGGAAAAGCACCGTCTGGGGGGAGGACAAACCCCAGCAACTGCAGGCGGCTCCCAGACAGGGCGAGCTCTGCTCCGCCAGCCCCACCTGCGCACTCCCCCGTCCTGCCCGGCAGAGCGAGTGAAGGACGCAGCTGCAGCCAGCTTCACTCCAGAGGAAAGTGGCACCTTTCAGCGTGATCCTGATTGTGAGGGAGAGCCTCAGCAGCACAGGGACCCGCAGAGCTAGCCTGGCAAGGGGTACAGACACAGACCCTTCCTCCCGTGCCCCTCCGTGCGCTTGGGCCACCTCCCCCCTGGGGCTCTGCTTCCTGCTGGAGCATCCCCATCCCAGCTCCGAGGCTGGGCGTCCTGAGGTTTCGGCAACGCTTTAGGGCCTCCAAGACCCCTGCCAGCAGAGCCTCCTTCTTACTAGCTGTTTGCCTGCCTGGTGGCAAGCAGCCCACAGGCTGCCCAAGACAAGCCCTGCCCGCAGCAAGTGCGGGCAGAGTGCAGCACCACCGGAGAGGCAGCCAGGGCAGCCCCCAGCCACTGGTCACAGCCTCGCCGACAGGTCCGACCCCGCACAACCGACCAGCTGCGGATGCTCCCACGGCTCAGGCAGCTGCAGTGGGTGTGAGACCCCAGCCTGCAGGTATTCCTCTGCCTGCATCCCTTTGCCCCGGGGCTGTCCTCTCTCCTCTGGGCTCCGATTCTGCCTCTCCTGGGGCAAGAAACAGTTGGTGAGCTGAACCGTTTGAATTATTAATGGTCAGTTCAACTGTTCAGACACCTCGGTCGTTACTAACAAGAATATCTGATGCCAGTAAAACTCTTTGCCTATCGTGCTGCCAATATAAAAAAATCCAATGTGTTGTATTAAACCAGCTACCCTCAAGCATAGAGAAATTATCTGAAAAACAAGCTCAGAGGCTGACGAATCCCCCAAATGCATCCCTGGTGCAGGCTGGGTCATTATCACCAGGATAGGGCAACTATGCACACAAAGAGGGGAGCAGGGACCAGGCTGGGGGACAGCCAGGACATCCCAGCAGCAGTGGGGGACTCAGAGGACCCAAAGATATTAAGAAAAGCTCTTTTGGTGCAAGTGCAAGGGCTAGACAACAGCACATGAGTTGCCTGCCCCAGCCAGAGGCTGCTGTGTGCCCAAGCCCAGCAGAGCTGCAGGAGACACAAGACACGTTCCTAGTTTCAGCCCTGCGACTCCCCAGACTTGGTCCCAGCAGGGACGAGTCTTTGCCGTGCTCGTGAGTGTGTGCCAGAAATGGCTGCAGGTGACAGGCACTGCCAGAGAGATAAGACTACGCAGCACTGCACCATGTTTTCATCTTCAAAGAGCTTTAAGATGCTAAGAAATTAACAGCAGCTTCTCCTGGGCACAGCTTTTGTCCCTGCGTGAAGGTCTGAGACATGAGGCTGGCATCACAGAGACACGCTGCCGGAGCCTGTCTGCAGGCTTGAGTTGCTCTGATTAGGAACAATTAGACAAGAGGGCAGAGAAGCACCGAAGAGAGTGGCTGCCTCTGACACAGGCTCTCGGCAGGGCTCCGGCTGCAGCTGCCAGCAGGAAAGGCTGAAGTGGCACTTCTGCAAGTGCAGTTAATGCTGCTGGAGCCTCCACCTCGCTGCAAAGGGAGCAAGGACAGACCGCTCTTAGCCAGCCCTTCCTCCGCCGTCACCCACTTAATGGGGCGGGGGACATCAGCAGGGCCAGGGTTACCCCAGGGTTTGAAACGCATAGGTTTTCTGTGCAAACAGCCCTCCAGCCCACTGCACGACACCTCCAGCCCCTAGAGCCAGGGTCAGTCCCAGCAGCCTCCCTCCCTCCAGGCCCTCCTGCCTGTGCCCCGAGCTGTGATGGGGACGGGCAGCCTGCCACTGCCAGCGGCGCCTGGCCTCATCCTCATGTCTGGCTGGTGGCAGTGACTGCATTTCTAGATATCCCTTTCATCTCATCAGAGGCTGCTAGATTTAATTCCCTGCACTTTGGTATAAAGTCAGGGTCCCATCCGGAAAGCAATTTGTGCCTCCTGGAGCAGGCAGTCATAACATTTCCCATTAAAATGTAAATTTGGCTAAGTTTTCTGGCATCTCTTTTCCTTCCTTAACGTAAGAAGAATATGAACTTGTACTATTTTTTCCATCAATGTTATCTTCCTCTCAGTTTTGTGCTAAGTAAAAAAGCTGCCCGATACATACCTTCTGCAAATTAAATTTGAATTGAGTCTGACAGCACAACAGGGACCCAGATTACAAAGAGATGTGCTAGCCTAATTGGAATCATTTCTAAGAGGTTATTCACAGAAGCGTTAACCACAGAAGGCACAAGTGGAGCTGCAAGTGGGCTCTGCACGGAATGCTCATCTCGGCCCAGCCGCTCAGCACTGCCGGCATTGCCCTCACGGTGCAGGCAGGAGCGGGGTGGCTGCCTGGCCAGCTGTGGGACCAGTCTGCTCCCAACACCAGCAGCACCTTGCCAGCAGCATTGCCTCTCAGGAACATGCTGGATGCCGAGTTTAGTTTTACTGATGATTGCAGCCTGCCAACCAAAACCAGCCTTCCTCAGCCAGGCACTGCCCAGATACACCATGGGCATACCGCAGCCACCGACAGACCCACAGAGCTCTGAGGGTACGTGGAGCCAGAGCCCACCTGCAGCCCAGCCCAGCCCAGCAGCAGGGCCACCACGGGCCACCTCTGCAGCAGCGCGGGGGGTGGTCCCAGGACCAACCTCCCCTGCAGACCCCCATCGGCTGCTCCTCCCGCCAGCCCCTGGGGCTCCCCGGGCCCAGCCAGATGCCAGCGGTCCCTGCCCCACTGCTGTCCCTGCTCCACCTGCCTCCCCAGCAGTGAGCTGCGCCCGCCCCGCCAGCAGAGAGGGGAAGGAACATCTTGTAACAGGCACAGGATTTCGGCCAGACATGCTCAGAATAATTAAACCAATTGTCCTGCTCACACTGCAGTGTTTAAAAGATGACCTTTCCTGATTGAAACCCCAAATCCCTGTAGACTCACCATTTCTTTTCCCTTCAGACACCTGGAGGCAGGGAAGTGCTCTCTCCACACCTTGGGAAGCTTGTCAGAGTCTGAAGGGTATTTAAAGGATACAACTATACACCACGGGGAAAAACCTGAAAATTATCTTTTGATGGTCAGCTACGCAGAAACCAACGGGGACCAGGCTGCCTGTCCCAGGCCTCCCTGCCCAGAACTGCTGCTTGACACGGTTCGTCAAAGTCACGCTGGAGCAGAGTGGCTGCAGAATTAATATGGGAGCACGATGAATTAATTACTATCTCCAGCTGCATTTCTAGTGGGGATAATTTCAGGTGCAATGGTTTGAATGACATCGTTTCAAAGAAGAGTCTCCCATTCTCCTGACTAATTTAAGGTTAACGAAATTTGTTTCTCACCAGGAGACAGCTCATCAGCTCAGCCCACAGTAATGACAGCTCCGCAAGCTCCGGCATGTCCCTGAGAAGCAGGAGACACTTTGGGTTTTGTCCCCAAGAAGAAGCAGGGTCAAGTTGTGCCATACTCTTGCTTCTCTCGCAGAGCCCCCCACGGGAGCTCCAGCACCCAGGGCTGCAGCTGGCAGCCCCGGCACCGCCGCTCCTGTGCTGTCCCATTGCCCCACGCGTGGCTGCTGGCTACCACATCATCCTAAATACAGTTTGCCACAGTTTGCCTCCCTTGAAGGGCTCCAAGAGCTGCCCAGGTCCTGGGCAAGGCAGGGGGAGGCTAGTCCCTGCAGGGCAGCGGACTCTCACCATCTTGGTCCCTCTCTGTGGGCCAGTGCGTCCTGTGTGGGGGAGCACCGCTGCATTTGATTTTTCAGTCCCGTCTCCAGAAACCGTGGCCTCACCACTCTGGCTGCCTGTGCTCGGTGCAAGCCATCCCACCCTGCTGGTGCGATGGCCATGCAGCCCAGCCAACCTCACCAGTTGCCACTCCATGCAGGAACGGCCGCTCTCGGCACGCAGCTGGGCCAGCCCCAATGGCCACCGCGGGCCTGGGGCACATGCGCCATGAGACCTCGCGGCACATGACATGCAGACAGCCCACGTCACGCAGCGATGGCTCACATCGGGCAGTGGACGGCCCATGTCGGGCAGTGAACAGCTCACGTTGGGCAGCAAGCTCCCACAGGCTTGGAAGTTCCCACTTCCCCAGAAATCTCGTCAAAACAAGCTGTGGCTAATGGCAGTTTGCATCACGGCATAATGAAGTAATTGCACTTGACAGAGCTGCAGCCAGCCCACTTCCCAGCTACTTGTGGGCAGAGTTAACAGGGAGCATCATCACAGACCCAGGGGAGAGTAGGCTTATGAATAAAAATGATAGCTTCGTTGCAAAGAGGGGTCTGATCCAGTGCTTTCCCTGTTGCAGAGACCCCCAGGCCCCAGGGACAAGGGTGGTCCCTGGGGAGCCCCAGGGCCACAGTGTGGCTTTCTGGTGGGGCAGCTTCTGGCACGGCACAGGCAGCACCGGCTCCTGGAAACCAGCACGCAGCTCAGCCTGTAACCGAAACCTCTGTCCCCTCAGCAGCAGTAAGTGAATTAGCAGAATCAGCCAGCATTAATTATGCAGAGAATCATTTGCCGGTGAAATTTAAAAAAAAAAAAAAAGATCTAATTTCATCAAAATATAATTAAATGAATAGTTAATTTAACAATTGCGCAGTGAAAATCCCTTGACCTCTGGAGCTATCCTCCCTGCAAGCACGGGCTGTTCACCACTCCAGCACTTGGCTCTGGCAGCGGTGGCAGCCCATGGCACCCCCGTCCCCTGGCACGTCCCCGCCTCGACTTGCGCTGCCCAGAACCCTCTCCCCGGGGACTCACCCTGCAGCCATCTCCAAGGTGTCGAGACCAGAAAGGGTAAATTACAGCCTTTTTGAAAAAGGGAGGGAAAAAGAGAAGAGATGGGCATACACAGACCACATTACCTTTAAGCCCCTGAAAAATTCCAGTCCCAATAAATATTTTTTTTAAGGAACTGGAAAATAGGAAGAACATGAGCAGCAGCCAGGTAGAATTTCCTCCAGAAAATGGAGCTGAGAGCAAATCTGACAAATGTGTCTGGAGTGACTTGGGAGAGGGGATGCTGTCTGGGGAAGCGGACTCTCCAGATGGCCTCAAGGTCCCTTCTGTCTCTATCGTCTATGCTTCTACAGAATAATTCCTTAAATCAGCATCCTGTGGAAATTTGCCAGGCATCCTGCCAACTCTGGAGCTGGAAGAAGGGCTGGAGGACAGCATAAATGGATATGCATGCACAGTGTGTAAAAGGAAACTGGATTTTTGCAACAGGCCCCTATAATCTCCAGAGATAAACTCAAAGGGGCATTTTACATCAGCCTCCTCTTGAGACAGCAAAGCCCTGGCTCAGAGATGCAAGGTGTGTCTAAGAGAGGCAGAACAGCCCCAGCCGAGAACTGGCTGTCTCATGGATGCCCCTTCCCACGCACTGTTTCACAGCCCTCTCCTGTTACAGGCGGACTCATTCCTGCAGCAAAACCAAGAACTGCAGCTCAGCATCCCCCTCTACGTACAAAAATGGCCTAGATGGACAAGATCATCTCTCCTGGCTGTAACCACAGTGAGTGAAAAATCCTTACTCTGAGCTTCAAGCATCTGGCAAGGCGGACCGTGCTCCATCTGGAAGCATTTCCCCATGCACTGGACTATCTCCTAGTCAAGGCATTATAAGAAAATAAATCAGAAGGAGATTAACATAAACATTGTTTGAAAGATTTAATCAGCTACAAATTGCAATGTTATGTTTCCAGCTTAATTAGCCCAAGTCTGGTTTTCTTTGCTCTGTATTGTGAAGTAGAGTGAGGGCATTTAGAAGCAGCATTGCAGATCTCAGTTTGCAGTGATGGAGGAAAACTTCTCCCTGGCTGGGACTAGCAGATGCCTNGGGGGGGGGGGGGGGGGCTGCTTTTCGCAGCAAGAATGGTGCTCCGGTGGCTTCCCGTGCCACTGCGACAAGGAGAATGCTCCAGCCTTGCAGGCATATTGCTGCTGCCCCCACCAAAGCAGGACTTAGCTTCTTTGCCTTCAACAACAGCTGCAATGAGAGGCAAAGAGCCCTCCGACACGGAGGTGGTATTTGTGAGAGTCTCCCCAGGGACAGCACCTCAATCCTGCACAGGCACCAGGCAGTTTTGGAAAGACTTCCCGACTGCCCCATCAAAGACAGGACTTGAGGCATATCTGCTCCTGGCAGACCATGCCTGTACTGTGGCACTGTGAAGCCATACATGTTCACTTAGCCCTGCAGAGCTCAAGGAAGGACAAGGAATAAATGTAGTGTCAATTACAGCTAGAGATGGCTAAAAATGTGTCAAAAACATTAAAGCAATTAAATACATTCTCTGAGGCACCTTCCTGTAACAAGAGTTACTCCTGGGCTGCTCTAAGTTATGCCCTGCTTCCTACAGTAGTCTAAACAATAACCAGAAGTCCACTATAAAGGGTGCTCCAACCATAGCAGCTGTGAAAAGTTCTCAGCACAACCACCTCTGCCATGTAACAACTGCACAAAATAAAAAAGGGTATGAAAAGCCACAGGCTTTTAGCCACCAACTGCAGCAGCAAGAATGACATTGTGGACACTGGACACGGGGAAGCACTCAATAAACATCAGTAGATAGGATCACGGTGAGAAGCAAGAGTTACCCAGCAACTGCCCAACATCAGACCAACCCGATGACTCGGCCAAGGCTTCCAAACACAAACCCCTGACAGCATTTTTCCCCAATGGCTTCAACAGGGATGGAAAGCTTCAGACACTCAGCAGCTTCACCTCCGATATCAACACGGACTAAGCCTGCCTGGTCTGTTGTTGCTCGTTCGAATCATCGCTATAATGAGTTTGAACTGGCTCTGCTAATGAGGTTCTAAAGATGCATTTTTATTTGGAGGGCAAGCGCTAATTAAAATGCAAACCATGTATTTCCTGCTCTGAGTGCTCATGCCAATGTGATTTCAACAAGGGTTGCAAACACAAGAGTCACCCTGATCTGTACTGCTCCTGTGAATTGGCTCATGAAAGTGTTTGTAGTTCCACCTACAAGATCTAAAAAGGCATCTCTCTCCACTCCAGCAGAAGCCATTTGTCTAATCAGCATGTCCGAACTGGTGATGAGTATATTTTCACAATGCATCTCAGCAGACAGCTTGCAGTGTCCCAGACACTCACCATTGCCGTCGGTCCTGATGCCGCGTCCCCCCGCCCGCTGCACACAGAGTTCCTGGCACTGAGTCCTTGCACAAAGTCACTCAGCGTAGCGGCAGGGTCCCCATTTTGGAAAGTACCAAAAACACCTGAACAAGCAAGAAAGCCTGGATTTGCTCCATGCTGGTGCGTTCCAGAGGTGCTGACGGTGCCCAAATGCTGACACAAATGCCGGTCATTTTAGTTGGTGCTGAGTACATCACCCTGACAGCTACAGCGGCCTGCAGACACCCAGAAGCCAGAGGTAAGAAGTAATTTATAGTGCCTGCATTTCCTGCAAGGGAACAAGGGCACCAGCCATTTCATCCATGCCTGAGGTGTGGCTCATCCTCTTGATGCTGGTGGCACAAATAAAGCTGTCACTTGCAGGGACACTGAACGCCAGCAGCGTGGAATGAGCCAGAAGCAGAGGCACCAGCTGAGATGCCGATATGTTTCCCCATTTTTCTGCCCACCAAGGCTGCTCGCAAAGGCCACGCGAGGTTGTGGCAGAGAGACAAGGCTTCCAGCACCCCAGAGCAGACCACAAAGCCAGTCCCTTTCAAGCAAGGCTGCTCTGCCTCAGGGCTCTGCCTCACCTTCTCAAAGACCATCACCCCCCACCCAGCTACGGGAAAACAGCCTTTCCTAGCTGTGAGGGCATCACCTCCATCTGCACGCCTCAAAGTCCCCAAGGGGAGGGACAACCTCCTGCAGCAAAGACCCAGCCACCAGAGAAGTGGCTCCTGGGAGGCCCCTGCAGTTGCACCACTCACCTGGCATCCCTGCGGCTCGGCTGGCTCCATCCACGCAGGGCAGAGCCGTGTGCCCATGCCATGCCTGTGCCAGCACAGAGATCAGGAGCACAGCTGCACCCCAATTATTGATGGTGCAAGATTAGCTTGCCTGAACAGGGAAATACATCACTGGAAAAATAGGAAACATTTGGAAAGTAGATGGCGGGCATGAGAGTGATGAATGAGCACTGGAGGAGCCCAGCAAAGATCAATGAATAGCTGATGAGCTGAGGAACGAGCTGGGGGGGCAAGCTCACCATGCAAATACACAGGGAGCAGAATCAGCAGGGAAATTGCTCACTATGGTGAGATGTTACAGTGAGCCCCCAAACAGCCTTTACATCCACGCCACAGCCGCGGGGGAAGCCAGGCATCGGGGCGGCTAGTTCTGGCTCTGTTCAGTGTCGGTGCGAACCAGGGGCTGTGGAGAGCAGACTGCCCACACTCGCTGCCTGCCAGGGCCCAAGGAGGGACCCCTGTGCCCCTCTCTGTCCCCTCCACCAAGTCATACCCTCTGCTCAGAGCAGTGCCTATCAGCACTGCGGGGATGGTCATGGAGGGGAGAGGGTCCTGCCCAGGCAGACAAAAGGGAAGTGATCCCTCTTGAATTTCCCTTGGTCCCTCTAATCCTGCAGGATATCTGATTTGGAAAGACAAGGCAAGAGCAAAGGCTCAGAGAAGGAGAAGCACCCAGAGACCCCTCACGCACACACTTTGCAGATGACAGTAACTCACCCAGCCTGATGCTTCTGGGCTTTTACAGCAGAAGTTCCACAGACAGACAATTTCTGTGAAGACATCATCTTGGGGTCAGCTCTGTGTGTATTACAGTCCATTAGCAGCAACTGAGACAGCTGCTCATGAGCAATAAAGATACATAACCACTCCATGGTACTCAGATACTGGGAAAAATCATCCCAGCATGTGCTTTGCAAAGACCAGGCACAGGCAGGAGAACAGCACCACGTCCTGCCCTCCCCAGCAGCCGCTCGCCTGCAGCGGGCAGCTCAGTGCACAAGCCGCCATCTGCGCCACACCGAGCCCATGTCGGCAGGGCCCCAGCACAGCACTCATTAATGGTTTTAAGCAACCGTACACACCGTCAGCCGGTACGGCCGCTGGCTCCAAGGCTCCCTGCAGTGGCCTAGCACTATCTAGTGGTGGGAGACACGGCTCCAGCAGCTCGGCCACCCTGGAAGCAAAAGGCTGGAGGTACAGCTCGGCTCACGAGGCTGCTCAGAGAACAAACCTGCATGGACGGAGGCATCGGGGAAGCCAGCAGGAGAGGCATTTAGGACAAGCATCATCTCCAGTGATGCAGTAGTGAGAAGTGCCCTGGTGCAGTCGTTTTTGGGAACTCGTGTTTCTGGGCCTTCTGCGCTACAGGGTGGTTGAGTCGGGTGGGCTCAGGGATGGGACTCCAGTAAAAACTGATCCTTGCAATAACTGCTGGAACACAAATCACACGGGCAGCACGGAGACCCAGACTGAGCCACACCACCATTGTACCCGGTTAGATGTGGCTGTTAGACCTGAAGATCCCAACTCGTATACCGTGCGCCTCCTGCTCATTGCTTCCAAATAATTTTTTTAGATTATTCTGCCCTGCCTTCAGCTGCTTCATCTGCCAGTTCATAAATTAAACTTCAAAGACAGTTTCTAGAGGCGTTGAACTCACAGAGGGAGAAGAGTGACAGCAAATTCACTGGTCTGCAGATTTCTGTCCAGTACCCTTGTCCTTGGCACCAGATACAGGAAGAGAAAGCTCTTCCCACCTCCTGGGAGCATCCACCCTCTGCAGCCTGACCTCGCCAAGTAGCCTGAAGGGAGCTGTTTGAAAGAAAATGACAGCAGCTACTTGTGGGATGATGGGCTGAATAGAGCAATTTAAAACTGTCCATCAAAAAGCAGTCATATCTAGCCCCACTGCCTCCTGCCCCGCAGCTGGTTCTTGGTGGCTCAGTGTGCTCAGGCGTAAGGCTCTGCCAACCGGGAGGTCACAAACGGCAGCGTCCTTTGCATAAGCGAATGAAACAAATGACTTGGAAAAAGACTAGGAACATAGCACTGCTAGCTTCCTGAGCTAGCTGGCTCAGCATGACACTCACTGCACCCACAACTGGCAGCCGCAAAACTAGATTAAAAAGCGTCCTCATCTCCAGCAGATGACAGCAAGTGAGAGGCAAAGGGGGGAACGAAGCTCACCGAGTCCCTGCAGAGGCCCAAGCAGATGTGAGCTGATGAATAAACACACAGGAGCATCACCCCCAAGCATGAGTCAGGCCTCCAAAATCATCACACTGGTCTTGAAGAGATTTGAAAAATAAATAGGGGAAGCAGGAGAGGCTTTTGCTTGCCTTATACTCTCTGAAGCACTAAAGTACATTAGCACCATGGTTTCTGATCTCCCCCTGCAATCAGGTTCAGCAGCTTCCTCAGGAAGGTATAGCTGCATTTGTGTTCTGACCAAATAGATCCAGCAACCGGAGAGGTCAGAGTTGGAAGCCTCTCTCCACTCCTTTGAGTACAGCATTTGTATGGTATTTATACACAGAGATGAAGTATTCCTAGAGCAAGTCCCACGCGTGCAGAGTTCAGGCTCCAGCAGCACTTGTGCCCTACGCCCAGATGAGACAGAGGACAAAGATGAGGGTCCCTGTTTTACAAATAACTGCTCATCTGAGCAGGGGGATGTTCCTTCCTGCTCTTCCAAAACTGGCTCTGTGCTGCTTGTAACATCCACATATGGTGAAGCACGAAATACAGCTGGGACTAGGACTTGAAATAGCTGCTTCAGACAGGACACTGCTATCCCCAGGAAGAGAGGAGCAGGCATCACCCCCAGAGCAGGGCTGGTGTACAAGCAACAGGGAGGTTTGCCAAGTGTCTTTGGCAAACTCAGGTGGCACTAGTTACAGGGATTTTAGAGGCCAAAACATACCCAAGGCAATACAGCAGCACACAGGATCACGCCAGGGCTGGCCAGGCACTTGCCTCGCTGGAGTCCCAGCACGCCAGCCAGAACTGGGACACTCTCCCAACACCCTTTTCCACTGATGTCCTACCAGAACCACCGCTGCCAACCTGGCACCCAGCCCACAGTTAGTTCTTGCACACGTCTAAGCCAGCCAAAACCCACAGAAAGCTCTGAAAGGCAAACTTCTAGCTGTTTCTACAGCTCGCTAACACTTACCCACACTCCTCCCGCAGACCACGACTCTGCATGGGTGGCTGTTGTGAGGAAATGCTGCCAGAAGGCTCCAGCGCTGTGGGGCGGCATGAGCTTCAGCCAAGCGAAATAATGGAAACCCAAAGCTGCTGGGGCGCCTCAGAAGCCTGTTTCTGATTTGCAGGCAATTTGTTCCCTCGACAGGTTCATCTCATTACTGGGTTTCCATTTAGCAGGAGTTTTATCGCCTGTAACGTTTGTGCGTAACAGATTCGCCCAATTAAAATGTTATTTCCTTTAACAGCTCCAAGAGTCGCATTTCAGTGTTTGCCGGAGCGTGTCTTCCTTTCCTCGAGTAAGTTTAGTCCTTCATCAACCACTCGTTTGAAGGGTCGGGAACCAAGCGCGCACGGCAGCCCCCGCCCTTTCCCCATCATCGGGGCCGGGGCCGGTCCGAGCTACGGGCCGGTCTTGCCAGCAGCATCGTCGGTCCCGCGGGGGATCAGCCCCCAGCGCCGCCCGCACGGAGAGACCCACCGGAGACGCGCCCCGGTCCCGGCGCCCCCCCCC
>WAAD01017013.1:75518-97714 GCA_013389945.1 Fregata magnificens | reverse complement strand
GGCCTGCCCGGGAGCGGCTGCGGGAGCTCGCCTTCGCGGGGGCCGCGGTCCGAGCGCGGCAGCGGGAGGGACCGAAGGTTCTTGCTGAGTTACAGGCTCTGGTGAAGCCTTACTAGTTGGTGCCGCGGGAAAGCCCAAAGCCCGGTAAGTCGGTGAGTGCAGCCGACTCCCTCAGCTGCGGCCTTGGACTTTGCTTTCTCTTGTTGCACCGATACCTTATCTTGCTAAGTTTGCACTTTAAAATAAAGCAATATTGGCTTAGTCTGTATCTCATCCCCTCTGCCTACGTAGAGGCTAGCTGCGTCTTACTGAAGGAGGTACAGCCTTCAAACAGAGCGCACCAGGTTCCCTCAAATGTTGACTCTTTCCTGGACTGTTAACGGGATGATCAGGGCTAGTTGACAACTGACTTGATGGTAGAAGGGCTGGAGAAGCATGAAAGCTGCGCGTTGGTTTGAGGGTAGCAATGCAATCTCCGATGATAACTACGATCCTGAAGTCATAGATGCATGATGTGAGAGGGATGAACAAACTACAGCCGGCCGAGCCTGCAGGTTCGGGGGTGGGAGATGCCCTGCAGCTGTTGGGGTGGGTTTTCTTGCCACATGAAAATGGTTTGCTACACTGAAAGCTTGATTTTTTCAGAGTGGAGATCCACTCTATTTTCCTTATTGCCACTAGCTTTCCCCAAAGTTCCCCTCCTCTTTATTGGAAAGTACTTAGCATTAGGTACTAAAACTACGACCTTTACCACAGGAAATTTTGCCTTCTCACTTCCCCTGCACCTTCAGATGGCTTCCAGTACCTTGCTGGTGCTTGACAGCATGGTACCCACGCTGAACACAGCTGGTGCTTGCATGAAAGGGACTACACAAGCGTTTCCCATTTTCAAAAATGAAGAATAATTCATAGATTCACAACATCCGCTCTAACTCTTATCCATACTCAAGTGAACTAGAGGCTATGAAGTTTGTTTACGAAGGTCATTGCTGGGGGGGAGGGAGGAGCAAATGCTGTTGTCTGCCAGGATTTGGAAGTACCTTCATGTCCTGATCTGTCGTAAGGGGGCAAGGGAAGGATCCTCACACTCATCTCCCAAACAACTTATAAATACTCTGAAGAAAGACTATTATAACACAATATTTAAATAAGCATTTAATTAGGATTCCATTAGTATTAATATTGCTTTCAATTCCAAAAAAGTTAATTTCCACTTCTTTGCAGATATTTCAAAGTACAATATTAACTTCATACAAAATGAGCAATTAAGCAAACACCATTATTTCACATTTTACATTCTTCAAAAAATACAAATTCATATTTACTCTTTTTTGGGGTTTGGAGATGCTCTTCCTTTGGAAGTACTGTACCTGTAACTAACATATTCACATTGCTCAATGTAAGCACATTTGTTCCCATGTTTCATAGTTAAATAAATTCCTTTAATACCATACACACATTCTTGAAAAACTGGGGTTCTTTTACTTTGTCATCTCCAAGACCATCGCCCAGCTCCCCATACATGTCAAACAAAACAAAAGCAGTAAGTAGATAACCTGCGGTTCTCCTGGTTTGACAGTTATGCCGCTGTTGATGCTGAAGACTGCTTCGGTAACTAACCAGGCTCGAGGTTTGCGCATCCCTGCCCGCCGCGCTGATGCTGGTCTGCGTGAAACAGAACTGCAACTACAACTCACTCTCTCTCTCTCTCCAAACAAGGGTCAGACAGATAGCTCCGGTTCAGCAAGCAAGTGGAAGGACACAAAGCTACACAGCAAGAAATACCGGCTACTGTAACTATGGTACTGCAAAAACATACCCTTGATTTTGCTGAAAAAGATCATACGAAAAAAATTTCTTGTAAGAAAAAGTAGAAACTGCATTTATTTGAGAAAGTGTACACTGCATAATGAACCAAATTTTGGCCAGCTTGCACACCACCAAAAGCATGGTGTGGGATTTTTAAACTAGTTCCAAGAACACACACACTTAGACTATGTACACT
The DNA here is from genome assembly GCA_013389945.1 of Fregata magnificens. Taxonomy (NCBI): domain Eukaryota; kingdom Metazoa; phylum Chordata; class Aves; order Suliformes; family Fregatidae; genus Fregata; species Fregata magnificens. Next base: position 95,709 of record WAAD01017013.1, on the reverse strand, counting down.
ACTACATAAATATCCAGTTTAATTTGCATTTCTCAGTGCAGACACAGAATCCAACTTCTAGAACATATGATATATATCAAGACAAGATGCAAAAAAGTTAAAAGTTCAGCCCTGTCCGTGAGTATCAACTACAGGTAACATTTATAAAAACTTGACATTGTTTCCAAAGTACGTTACGGAAAAACTAGTGTACCAATTAAAAACTACCTAATCAGCAATTTGTAGGGTTTATTAAAAGACATGTTGGTTTTGTTTGTTAGTTTTTGTTTTGGTTTGGGTTTTTTTGCCTTACAGTCCAAATTGACTCTACCAGTTCTGCCCAGCTAGGTCAGATCACTAATGCCAAGGACTTTTCACCCATAGAGCTCAAAGCATTTTACAAGGACAAGTTTCATTGTCCTCATTTCACAGGGAGGAAACCGAGGCACGGAGAGGTTAGGTAACTTGCCCAAGGTGTCACAGCCAGCCAGCGGCAGAACAAAGAACGTGACACCAAGATCCTGTCTGCTGTACATCATGGACCTGGCTGCCTCTCATTTCAGTTGCCAGCTATGCTCCACCCCCAAATCAGGAACAGCTTTTCATCTCCAATCAGCTCCAAGGTCAATTACGCCCTAACTCCTCTCCCCCAGCAGTTCTACAACCAACAGGCCAGTCTTTAGTTCGTTCGTTCTCTGAGCCTTATTTATAATAGGTGCAGGAAGAGTACTGTAAACAGTTTAACAACGTTGCTGCGGTTGCAAAAACAATATCTTGGATGACTGCAGAAGTGCCATCCACCATGAAGTAAGGCAGGTAACATGACATCAAAAATGATCTTGCAAAGACAAATTTTAAAGGTGCAACATGCCTGTTTCAGAACAGCTTGTCCCTTCTGTTCATACTTGTGTGGCAGAACAGAGCGGAGGACAAGGGAGAAAGGATACACACCAAGGAACACAGTTGTGTCCAACAGAAGTGACAAGCAGCCCACCAGAAAGCATGAGAGAAAAGGCCTGCTAAAGCACAGTGCTCTCAGTGGAATATTTGCATAGATTGGACGTTTGCTAATGATGCATAATTTCTCTTGGGTATAGACAGGGAAGGGCAGTATGTCACTGAGCTAGTTACTATATATATATATTCAGTTAGACAGACACAGACAGACTGACCACATGGGACAATGATCTTCAGCTACAAGTATTGCACCAAGTTAAGTGCTCATCTTTGCACACCCCTGTTAACTTTTACTCAGAGCAAAAATAAACTTTGTGAAAGTATATACAAAAGAAATTGCAGCAATTGGGTTAAAGAAAAAATAACCTAAAGTGCATTTTAGATACCAGTATGAGGTTCTGCGAACTAGTCTTTCTGGACACAGTCAGCATTACAGAAGTGCCCAATTCGTACTTTGTTCTATATAATTCAGTACCAGCATTTAAACAGTGCTGATTTTCCATCCCTCTACCATCTACAAGCATGAAAAGCAACTTCTACAGCCTTCAACTGCACACCAAGTCTGCTTGCTTGGGTCACTGCTTGGCAACTAGAGCTACCGATGTTGGTAATTAGACCCATTCTACATGCTTCTGCACCCATCTAGAAGCTGTAAGTAGCCAAGTAAATCCCCACAAGCCACAAAACAGCAAAACCTTTAACACAGAACGACCCAGAGCAGTGCAGTTTTGCCCTCTGACAGATAATTAAAGGGGTTCGTGAAATGCAGATTTTGCAGAGGGAGGGCACACTGTTCTCAGCATATTAACAGAACACGCCCCTTTCTGGGAAACGTCTTACCAGATCTACAATGGCAGAAACTTGCCCCTTTATTAAAAATGTTATTGTGAATATGCTAAATGCTGGGGCAACAAGGGAACAAAGACAGAAAATTCTCTGGCACCGAGGAATCTCAGGGCTTTGCTCCCACTGCCCTTTCTTGCCAGCTACTCACGGATCTCCTCCCATCCAAGCGTGTTAACAACCACCCCGGCAGTACAAGGTTTGATCAGACAGCACTGGGGATGATGCAAATGTCCACTGTGAAACGTATCAGATACATGCAGCACGGAACACTCTAGAAAGCAGACCAACGATTAAACAACAAAAGCACACATCCGTACGACGCAATCGGGTGGGATGCACAGTCTGTGGTGCAGCAGCTTGCGCGTTCACAGAATCACGCTGCTTTTGCCTCATTACAAGCTCTAATTAGTTTCACCTAAATCGCAGCCTGCCTTATGCACGTACAAGAGGGTAATGGCAAACCCAATGCACCTAGAAGTCAGCATAAACTTGGAACACATTGCTTTTCCTAGAACACACCAACAGAAAACAGTGGCTGTGAAGACAAAACAGCAGAGAAGTTAACCTCTGACACCCACTCAGAAAGGATGCGTGCAGCACCTCACTGCTGCCAATCACCACACTTCCAAATTAGCTTCCAATTTCAAAGCCTTTGGTAGGTTATTCTACTCATTTCTGTCACAAAGGAGTTTCTGAAGATGCTATCTGGTCCAACCAGAAGCGTGTTTTAGGTGGATTAAGTCACAAGTAGCAAAAGTAGCATGGAAAACTGCTTCCCTGAAGGACGGAAAGGGTCAGAAGAGGTTGCTAAACGCCCCAGCTGTCACATTTCAGGCCACATTTGGTACCCTTGTCCCCATCACAGAAAACCCCGCAACTCCAGGGGAATCTACATGCTCCTGCATTAGCAGACTCTCTCACATGCACACACGCATACATCCACTCACCCTCAAACACCACTGCCGCACTACACCACAGGAAAGGCGTGAGGCCCCTCGCAGCGGCCTGTGCCCCAGGGGGACCCCCACGCAGCTACAGGCGCTGCTCACACTCCTCCGAAGCGGAGGTCCATGCAAGAGAGCTGGCAGGAGACTCATCCCTGGGAGGACAGTCCCAGCCACACAGGCTTGAGACTTTATTTTGCGTTCATAGCAGTTCTTGCTGCCATGCAACCAAACTGCATCACAAAATGAAGCTGTAGGAGAAAAACAAAGGGGCCCACCATCTCACTGCCCTCTAGGGATTACCATTACAAGAACAAAACATAAAATGCTTTGTTAATCCGTGTTTCGTGGATGCAAACCTTATTGCTGCAGGACCCACATCCCCACTACGATAGCACTGCACAGCACTGCAACATGCACCAACATGCAGAGAGGAAACACAATTAGCATGTTTCCAGATTAGCTGGTGCCCCCAAGCTTGTCACTGCAATTACCAAAACAGAGCACTCTGCCCTAGTAGAGTGACACAACACTTCCCAGGCACAAAGCATTCTTCACACAGCCTCTCCTCCCTCACGTTTGCCCTAACGGGACAGTTTTACCCTTCTGCACTTAACTGGAAGCAAGCTGTCAGAGAGGTGAAAAGCCAGTTCCCTTCAGCCCATTTCCATCTGTGCTGCGGCAGCAGATTCGCAAGGGAACAGCACACGAGATCGCTTAAGCCACTGTCTCAGCTAAGACTGTGACAGCGGTGTTGGTAAGGCTACACAGAGCGTGTCACAAGAGGGTTAAAAAAAACCTGCTAATCGTCCGGTATCCTGGGGAGGTCTGGCTGCACTCATACCATTCTCCCCCCAGCAGGTACAGAGAGCAGCTTTGATCAAACACAAAGAGTGAAAGATCTCTATCCACTAGGAGTTTGCATTCCTAAATTTAGTGCGCAGAGACACTCCACATTAATTGGCTTACAGTCATTATCTTTGTATCTCACTAATGACAACACTGTAAACTGAATAAAGACTATTTAATATTCTTTCCTTTAACACAAAAAGACAGCCAAAGCCAGAAAGATGGATAAAACACTATAAAATTACATCTTTTAAAATAATGCAGCATAAATAAACCATTTAGAATGAGACTGCATTTATTGCAACATTACAGGCTTTTTGGTGGAAGGGGGGTTTGTGTTTTATTTACCCTGAGTAGGTTAGAATATAGACTTTCAGTCTGATATGAAAAACTACTATGTTGTGTAACATCTTTCAGTCAAGAAATAGCCCCGTGCACAAAAAGCTGGCATTGCAGTAGGTTGGAGGCAGATTCAGGCAGAAATTATAGAGCTTAACAGAAAAAAAAGGAAGCATTTATGGACAGCTGAAGGACAGACTCACTGAATTCAAACTGAATTTATGTTGAATCATTCTGAAAATTTTCCTAGAGTTGTTCTTGACAAAAGATGAGAATAACCAGCAAAGGCACCATGCTCCTGATTAAACAGTCGCGGGGGTTAAGAGGATGACTTGTTTCTGAACACAGCCAAATAAATCAAAAGAGCAGCAGGCACCAATCTGACTACATCTGGGACTCACTGCATCCTTCAAAGAGAAGCAAAGAAAACAGACTCTTGAGCCTGAGTCAGCAGGGGCTCCAATTGTGTTTCCATGTTGTGAAACAGTGTGTCTGCCACCACACTTTTAAGCCCTAATGAAGTTAAATTAACAAATCTATAAGGAGCACAAGGTACTCGTGCTCTACTGAAATAAACTCCCCAAAATTTCTGTAGGCTTTAGTAACAGTGTTAGTACAAAGCAAACCCAGGCATCAGCTCCCAACTCAGTGATGCGACAATCGCATTCCAATAAAATTGCGGATAAATCATCTTCTACAATAATGCCATTTTCTACTACAGCAAATTCCTTTCCTGGGCTCCCCTTATAGTGCATGGTTAGTATCAGACATAAGAGACAGAAGAAAATTATAGACCCAAGGAGTTGTAACAAAGACCCACTCGCTGCCAGTACCTTAATCCCAAACGTAAGTGATGTGCAATTGGAGACAAACTAACCCCCCTTTTTCTTTTTAAAATCTTTTTGCACACGAGTAACCTTAACTTCTGTGTTCACATATGACAAGCAAAAGTGACAGACAGTGCAGCCAAAACAGTTCATATATAACTTAGCTTTCCTTTTTTTTTTTTTTTTGCCTTTTCTTTTTTTAGATAGATTCTTAAAGATGGATGTACCTGGGATGTGACTAAGATGACATCTGTGAAGCAGAAATAAGCCACAAAACTTCCAAAGAGGAAGGAAAAAGGATCAATCCTTCAGTTTCTGCTTCTAAGGAGAAGGGTTTTACCCTCCAGGTGCAAAGGAAAATCTGGAACATCTTCACTTAGAGAAGCTGCTATTCAAACCAATTTCTTCCTCACCCTGCAGTAGTGCTTCGATTGGAATTATATTAGATGGGGTTTCAGGGCTTTGGAGGGACAGGAAGTCTGATACATCCATGGCACTTAATGTTTCAGTCTGTGAGTCTGAAGGGTTAACTATCTGACTGCTCTGCCCACACGAAGGAGAAGGGGAAGAGGAAGAGGAAGGAAAGGTCTGAGGCTGCAGCTGGGGAGCTGGCTGCTCCAAAGCTTTTGAATCAGGTGAGGAACATTCCTTCTTAATGGTGGCTTTGTCCTTGGCAGAGTCTCGGCAGGCACACTGACACTGGCAGGCCTCCTCCTGCTTTATAATAATGACAGGAACACTGAGACCAATCTGCTGAACAGGGTTTCCTGAAGGTGAAACAAAGACAAAACACAACGGAACTACATAATTTCACAGCAGGGAGAGACAAATAATCTTTGTTAAATTAGATGGTATGCACCTTGCAGCAGAGATTACATGTTACTTTGTTCAAGCACAATGAATACCTCTAGCAGATGATAGATAAAAAAAGTGGCAGGTACTGTCTGCTGATCAGCAACCTGTTCAGGTTGAAACCAGGCATTAGAAGTCTGATCTAAATTTTTTACACAGCACAGTATGTCTCTTCTGACAACCACTGTAACTTTTACAGCATAAAATCCAATAGAGAGTGGCATTCAAATGTCCCAGTCCCTATGCACCAATCTTTGAAGATGATAAAACATTACACAAGTAATTCTACTCCTTGACACCAACACAGGTATTTTCCTGTTCATTTTCTCTAGTCTGCTTTCCTCTCCCATTTTGCTTCTCATGCTTCCCCCTCACTCTTCCTACGCTGCTCTACTTGCCCGGCTTCCTTTCTTTTTTTAAAGTTTAAGTTTTAAACTTACCTGATCTCTCGACTCCGATTCATCTTTGCAATATAACAACACTGTGTAGGAAGCATGTTATGGAACAGAACCTCTGCGGTTGTGTATCATTTTGATGAATCTCACAGACAGTGCTTACCAAAAACAATTGCTAAAGAACTGATTAAGTTTACTAGTTTACTACCTGTTTCATGTCTTCATTTAAAATAACAAAAAACAAATTATGTCCTTGCATTTCTGTCTTTTATTCTTCTATATAAGTTCCATTAAAATACCATTTTTATGAATACTGGATTTGATCTGTGAACCTGATTATCTTACAAGTTGTTACAGGAACTACTACAGGACAGATCTCAGCACAAGCCTATGAGTCTATAGCAGACTAAAAAAAACCCCAAAAAAACTCAGGAAGGTAAAAAAAATGAAAGGATTGTCTCCAACATTTCTGCAAGCAATAAAATCACCACAAATCCTGGTCAAGCTAACAGTACTACAAACAGAGAAAGAGAGAAAAGCAAGTTCAGTGTCAAGCTTACCTGTGTTGCCAGCTACTGGTAATGCAGTGGTAAAAAAAACTTTTTCTACTACTTTTGGAACTTGTGGCTTTAAAGAAAAAAAAAAAGTGTAAGTTGATTCCAACCAAATTTCTATTGTTCAAATTCTAAACAGCTGCAATAAAAAGAAACAGCTATACACACATTCCAAAGAGAACACACAGGAAAACTAATTGAAAAAAAAATGTACCATTTAGCTCGGTTCTGGGCTATGTTCTGGCTATCCCAAAACCCAGGGTATTATTTCAGTAGTCCTAAAGATGGGGAGTAATCACCCTCCCCACCACATGCTTGTCAGCACAGCTTGTGGTTTTTGACAACTGAATAACTGACTTCTTAAAAAACTGCTGTGCTTGCTCATACTGCTTGTACCTGCTGCCATTCACTCTTGACCATTTGCAACTGAGAAAGTCTAAAGGTGGCAACAGTATTCTTGGAGATAAAACACTTGAAGTCTCAGCTATCCAGATTTACTGGAAAACCAGAAACATTCTGTTTTCCCAGAAAACTCTTCATTACCTTTATCAGCCTAAACTAGGAAAGGACAGATTACAAAATGTCTAAAACACAAACTTCACAGGGTTTTTTGTGCTTCTACTTGTCAAAAGTAATAGATTAAAACCCACATATATTCTCAGGCCATGTGGTGCACTGTCCTGGGTAAACCAAGCTGATACCTGCTGTGAGAAGTCTGTCACTGGGGAAAAGTAGTAAGATTTTTCTGCACCCTGGATTCCTCTATTTTCTATTTATTTCTCTGTCTATTTTAGGGGCTGCATTGGTGACATTTTTATACATGTTAACATGATGAGCATTATACAATACTGCATCCTGGTTTGTATCTTACAATTACAGGTTTGATCCCCTTCCTTTTCAAAAGCAAGGACTCTAGGAGGAAGAGAGATGGTTCAAACTGTTTCAAAGCCTTGCTGGATATACTAACCATTTGTTCTTGGCTTTGCGGAGAACCAGTGGCACCATTTAAGATCCATTGTAAGTTTTGTTCTCCCATGACAATGCTGGACTGCAGAATAGCGGTGCTCTGAGAAGGAGTAATTGTTATAGTTGGATTACTGGTCAGAACAGAGTTCGCACCAACAGGCATAGTCTGAACTACAGCTGGCAAGGGCTCAGTGGCACTTGATGCTGTTGGGGCGGCTGCCCCAGCAACCACTGAAAGTCCTTGTACAATGGGCTGTGGCGGTGTCTGAGTGTGCTGCAGGAAGTCTTGGTGACTGGCTGCAAACTGTGTGCTGTGAGGAACAGGCACTTCTGGGGATTGTAAAACAGTTGCAGGATTTCCAAATGCAGCTTGCTGTGAGCTGGTTCCTATGGAGGAGGGAGCAGCAGGTGCTGCTGAGGCTTGTAGTGCTGAATGCGAAGGCTCAGAGATGCCAAGCTGCAGTACAAGTGGAAGAGACAACGATGCTGAGTCTCCTGCAGAAGGCGGAACAGCAGTGACTGAGTCTGCATCGCCGTTAAAACCTTCAATCAAGGCAGCTGCCAAAAGCAACAAAGAAAAAAAAATATAAATAAATCAGTTCTCGTAAGATCTGAATAAACAACTTTTTCAATGAACTTATCTAGCTGATGGATTTCTGCTAAGTAAAGCATTACCACTTTCACATCTTCAGACGAGCACTCAAAAACATGTAACACTAGACAGTGAAATCTAAAAGTACGTCCAAATTCAGGAAGCTGGTAACACTGAATACTACACACAAGCTGACTGGCCTCATTAGCTCTCTCGAAGAAGCCTTTTTATCAGCGGGTTTGTGCAGCTACATCAAGAGAGCAAGCCTGAAAACAACGCTTATGTGGAAAGTCCAAGAGCATCAATGTCAGCATCGTACAACAACATGCTGTAAATACTCGGTCAGTTCCCCTGTCACTGCCTGAGCATTACACCGTCTATGAATACAATGCATTTCCAACACAAAAGAATTTCAACACTGAAGTTAACACTGTTCTGTTGGTTACTTGTGTTATGTGGGGCAGTAATCTTCTGTGTGAAATGCTGAATTAAGCACGTGCACCTAGGGGGGGTAAAACTGTCAAAAAGCTCTCAAAATAGTGCAAATACAGTTTGTACCTGTCTGCTGAGAGTCGTCCTGATTTGCAGTATGATCTGGGCTCTGAAACATAGACTCAAAGATGCTTGCTGGTGAGATTGTGCTAAGGTCTTGTCCATGTGTCTGGCAAATAGAAAATAAAAAGGAAGACATCAGATAATGTTGTATCTCAGGTCTCCATAAACTTTGCACGAATCCCAGTCAAGCAGCATATGAATGTCAGAAATACCTCTCCAGTTAACCAGCAACCTTCAGGGAAGGCAACATATTTCACTTACCTAGTGTAAAATGACACTTAGTTTTTATTACCCACAATCAAATTTACCAGCATAATGAGCAAATCCTTACAAAAATAAATAAGTCCTTCAAAAGTAAAATATATTCTTCTGCATCCACACTTTGTTTAACCCTTATTTCTTGTAATACTCTGTTAGAAACAGAAACAGACATTAGTTTGTTCTTGGCTGTTTAAGAAACCTTTTCTGGAGCAGAAACAAAGTAGCTCCGCTTAGATTATATTCTGGACTATGCACTACTGCTACTCACACTGCTCTAGGAACAGAATTTATTAAAAAGCTGCATACCGCTTCCACATCAAAGCACAAAAGAATGACACAGTCTCATCAATATATAATTTTCCTCTATGTAAAATTTAAGCTCAGTCAACAGTTATCAATAAGCAAGAACATTATTATGGTAAAATCAGATGCAGAGCCTTTAAAAACAGGTTGAATTAAGCACTGCATATTTTGGAGGAAAATCCCTCCCTCTCACTCGGTTATTCTGCTTTTAGACAGAAGTATTTATGTTTTGTTCCAACATTCCAAAAAGGACAACAATAATATGTCATATTTACAGGCTCAACAGGGTGTGTAAGAAACATATGGTTTTGTCAAGAGAGAGCCTCCTGAAACTGCCACAAGACACACAAAAAAGTAGTATTCAGTACATCTAAAACAATTCTATGCAAAGTCACTTATTCTGTGAAAGAGTACATTTCCTCCACTACTGAAGTGAAAGCCTGAAGTAAAGCATGCCGGAGCCCTGAACAAGTGAAACAGAAGCCACCAGCCGCACATATCTAATCTGCTGTGTTCTAGTCGACAGGACAAGACATTGCCAGAAAAAAGCAAAACTCAGATTATGGGTGAGGCAATTCCAGGACAGTAACTCACTGGATTAGAGTTCTCCCGCAGTTCTGAATCTGTTGATATGAGGCTTAAGTCACTCAGACAAAGTGAGTGGCTTGTATCCTGTAAAGAAGAAAAAGAAATTGAGTTATATATTAAAAAAATAGTGTCAGAAGTGTTTTAATTACTTTCTAGAGTACATACAATTCTGTCTACGCAGAATTTTTTTTACCTATATGTGACTCAAGTCTCAGTTCTAAAAATCAAAGGAGCAATATTACTAAGCAAAGGATATTTAGTAGCTATCAGGGATTCTTAATGTCTCTTTCACATTACTTCAAAAAAATTACATAACCTGAAATTTTAAATTAGCACAGGAACAAATCAGCCTACAGAAAATAAAAAATTTAAACCTTAACAGTTAGTATTTATTTTACTTCACATGCTTATTACATAGTATGGATTAAAACATAATAATCTACAAGTAAAGCATGATAATATATATAATTGCCTATAAACTTGTGTCAGTACGTGGCATGCTTGTCCAAGCAGCAGTAGCCCAAGCATTAATTTTAATGTGATTAAAATGAATAGACAAATTTAGATGAGCTTTTCTAAATAAAAGTTGGTAACCAAATACCATGCCAGAAGTTTCAGAAATACGGACCCCACTGTTTATTATCAGCACACTGTAAACACAGCATATGGGAGTAAACCCTACACTGCCATCCCAAATGCCAGCAATTTCAGAATTTAAATTGAATTCTCGGTTCAAAAAAGAGGCACCCGTGGGTTTCTTCATGGGAGATGGGGCACCAAGGAGTTACAATTCCCTTTGAAAATCCCAGCCTTAAATGTTATACCTTTAGAACAAGCTACAGACCAAAGAATTTCTTCCCCAAAGTACAGTTTAATCTCCATCTAACAGAGAAGCATTAGGAAGAAGTGCTACTAACCTCGGATACATTGTTATTGGGAAGTGCATTATAGGAATGTCCTTTCTCATGACCTTTCATGTGACTCTTGAGACTATACTGTGTACTAAAAGTCTTCTCACAGCCATTACTGGGACAGAAGAAGGGTTTCTCCCCTATAGGCAGCACAAAACACACGTAACAAACTTACAAACATCATATCAGACACGTACTTTTAAAGCATCTAGGAGAGTAATAACATTTTATACAAACAAGACTGTTTAATGCCACTTCACACATTCAGCATTCTTGGGAGTCTTGCAGATAAAAGCTTCCATTTTACCCCGTGAACTGACACAAGAACACAACATTTAATTTTTATGCATTATGACTGATACATTTGTGAAACATGCCCATGAAATTCAAGACCTGTCGAGCACAAATGGAACTGCATAAATGGAATATTGGGGATTGCCCTGACCCAGGTCCAGGAGTTTGCACTTGGCCTTGTTGACCTTCATGAGGTTCACATGGGCGCACTCCTCCAGCCTGTCAAGGTCCCTTTGGATGGCATCCCTTCCCTCAAGTGTATCAACTGCACCACTCAGCTTGCTGTCACCCACATATTATATGTAAGTATAAATACATATTAGGATTCTGAGAGTTAGTATAAACTGAATAAGCTCAATTAAAGAAAAAACAAATCCTTGGGACTTACCAGTATGTGTCCTAACATGTGTTTTAAGGTGGTGGCTTGCAGCAAAAGCCTTTCCACAGCCGTCATGCTCACACCTGAATGAGGCATCACAGAAGAGTTAGCATCAGGCTTCTTAGATGCATCAGTTACAACCTTAGATCACACTTTGCAATAGTCCCAGGACTCTGAAAAGCAGGCCTAATGCTAATCTGTGTTAGTAATCAGGTATATCCCAACAGCTGCTATGCATGCTACACAGACTACAGCAGGGCTCTGAATAGGACTTTAAAATTCAAGCATGAAGTCCGCATTTGGAGCAGAGGGGGGTTCCTTCACGGAATAAACATTGCATCACAGCAGAGAAGCAGCAGTGTGTTTTAAAAACATGCTCATTGTGGCACACATTTTTGTTTAAAAAAATAGTTTGACTATTCTTGCCTTTGAAGACAGTCATTTCACCCACTTTTACAGGCAACTGAGGGAGCTCTAGAACAAACATGCTCAAATGCTAAACACCTTCACTTTTTTTCTCATGAGAACAGCTTTTCATTCAGGACAGTAGCAGCTGCCTTTTGGCACAGGTGGCTCATCACAGAAGTAAAAATTGCCATCCAGCAACCTACCGAAATGGCTTTTCTCCTGTGTGTGTTCGAATGTGCTTCCTCAGGTCACTGTGCGTTGTGAAGTATTTACTGCAGCCTTCTGATTCACAGTTAAATGTTTTCCCTGTGTGAAGCCTCTGATGTGCCTTCAACCTAAAAGGCATGCCAAAAAAATCCCTATTATCACTTGTAGTATGAGATGGCCCCTACCTGAGGCAAGCAAGCCATTCATTCAAATGTGCAGGACAGGATCAAAGGCTTAACATATTATGAATTGAAGGTAACTAGCTTATGAAAGTAATCGATATCACTTCCGAAGTCCTCAAGCAAATCTGAGAATTCCTTGTGTCTGTGCACCATCTTCAATACTATTGTAATATAAATAAGCTAAGTATGTCATCATAGGTTCTGTCATCCTACTCTTGGTATAGCACTTCCATATTTTGGGGGTTTATATTCATATCTGTACCTGGAAGAAGCACAACAACTGTATTCAGACACAAACAAAAACTAGATGCAACTTGCAAAACAGCAACAGCCACATCTACAAGAGAAATGGGCAGAGACCTCCTACCTGTACAGTGTATTGAATGCCTTTTCACAGCCCTGCACATCACATTCAAACGGCTTTTCCTTAGTGTGCACTCGAACATGGATTTTGAGGCTGTAGGAGGTAAGAAAGGCCTTGCCACAGCCTTCTTGGTTGCAGACAAAAGTGTATTCCCCACGATGTGTCTTTTGGTGAGTGCGCAGGTTTCCAGCAGTGCTATAGGTGCGCGGACAGCCCTCAAAGGTGCACTGGTATCTCTTAACCTAAGAGACAAAATGCTGCATACTTAATAATTTTTAAGCATTTCTGGAATCCAGACAGGGTAGAACTGCAGTTAAACATCAAAGACAGTGGAATAGATTTTGACCCCAAAGGCAAAAAAAAAAAAATTGCCATTTAATTATCATATAACTTAATATTTCTGCTGCAATATGTGAGGAAGGAGTGGCACACATTGGAAAGCAGGCTGACCTTATAGAAGAATAGTAATCTAACAGAAGAGGGGAAAAAAGGAAAAATGTAATTCAAAATGTTTCTAGCTAAAAATTTGATAAAATAGTTGGAAAGGACACTGAGAGGCTATCAAACCTACCTGCTATTCCCATATGTAGCACCTACATTTCACTCAGGTGCTTCTAGCAGAGCTACTTATTTATGGAGGAGGAAGACAAGGGAAAACATACTTTCACAACCTGACCCTCAAGAGCACTGCCCTGTGTGCTGAATTCCCATTAACACATTGAACGGAAACTACAGTTTTCAGCATCTCCTATGGTCTAACCATCAGTCCATTTATTACCTCATTTTATCTCAAAAGCAGCCTTCATCATGCTTTGTTCGTCTCTTCTGTTTAAATAGTCAATGCCTGAAGCGTAATGAATCAAAAAAGGTGCTTTACACCAAAAGGCAAGTGTTACAGATTTCTCAGTCAGCTATCTAGATCACCAGGAAACAATTTCATATTGAACTAGATTTGGTAGCCTTCCCAGCTTCTGCAACAGGCAGAAAAAGACCATGTAGAAGCTTCCAGTGTGCAAGCCATAACACTTAATTAAATCTCATTCTCTCTTGTGAAGTAGAAGGAATAAGCCATCTGATATGCTTGAATAAATTTATCTTCAACATTAATTATCAGACTGATGGCTTTCATTTGACTCTCACAGTTGAGAAACCTTAACATCTAAAAGTGATTTCTATAATCTATAAGCCCAAGAGAGGACTTGATGGTTGACAGGCAAGAAGCAGAAGAGTATTCCAAAAGTATTTCCATTGATTTGGAAATGTTTAGAAAGGCAATGCAAACTTACAACAGAGGAGCAGGAACCTGCAGATTTAGTATTCTAACAACTAGTCAGGAAGATAATATAGCAGGACATAAGCCAGCAATTTTCCGCTTTTCCAAGGCACAAAGCACCTATCTCACAGTACGTAGTATTACTACTTAGAAAAGGCTGCAGACTGGCTTCAAAAAAACAGATACTGAATTGGGGGTTGATACCAAGAGAGCCAGATGAACCTATACATAACCAATGTGTAACATTTATGGGTTTCTACCCATCCCATGACTCAACAATTGCTCTTTTTTCTTTACATACACCCATCAGAAAAGGGCATTTGATAATCATGGTTTTTTACTACCACAGTTTGGAAGCTGAGAACAGAATAACATGGGATTCCTTGACCCATTGTCAGGTAAGTATAAAATCACTTTATTTGAAGTCATGCTCCTCTCAGAATAACGGGAATTTAGGTAGATGTGTTAAGCAGGCATAACACCAAAACCACATCGTTCCTGATATGCCTAATTAAGAACTGCATATTTTTTAATCCTTCCATAAAATAACTGATTTGATTAATGCTTTGTGTAATATCACATAAAGGAAAGAAACAATGGGCCCTCAGCAAAATCACTACGAGAGCTGTAAATGGCTCTCTGAAACACATTTGTGTTTTGTCCAATAATTGTCTCCCACTCCTATACTACAACGGCACAAGAACAAGGACAGTTGAGGGGATCTGGAACACATTATTTATTATGCTAACAGTTGTTAGTACTGTTGGAGACCATATCAGTGCTATAAGGTCCAAAGAAAGGTACACACCTTCAGGTTTTGTTTCTCAAATGGTCAAAGTAACAACCAGTAACGGTGTCAATTTGAGCCACGTGCGCTCAGCATTTCCTCTTAAGAGCATGCCTACTAGATACTACATCAAGTACCTGATAACTGAGGCACCCAAGGGATATTTCATTGCATGCTTTCACTCCCCTCTCTCTATGTACAGGTTTACGGCCTCCATAACAGCAACTACAGAATGAGGGTCTAAAGCACTAAGGCACACATTTCAGGGCTGTAACAATCAGGTTAGTCAGACCCAGACTCTGTCTGTCCAGAAGATCAGCTCTAGAGTAAGGGTAGCCTGGGAAACGAGCTCTTCAGTACGGGCAGGGATTGCAGTCAACTGAACGCATCATCCCAACAGCTTCCCAGGAAGCAGTGTGGTCATATAGTGCCCTGGCACAAACTTGTACCAGGTATAATTTGGGTTCTAGATGGCCCTCCATAAGGAAAGAGAAATAAATAATCTCTCAGTTACTTCCAACCTATTTTGTAGGGGACCAAATTACCAGTAGGACCCCTTTAAGAAAACTTTATAAAGTATATAGGGTATATAGAGGCTGAATAATCTCTTGTGTAGTCTCAATCTGTAGCCTCCTGTTGATGCCACAACAATAGGCTGGCATCAATCACCTTCCTTTGATAAAACCTTAGTATTTGGAGAATATTAAAGCAGGTTAGACATACAAGAGATCCTTACACAGAGCATAGAAATATCACAACTATAAAGTCAGAAAGACGTAAGACAACTATAAAATAACCAGCAGTAGTTTTCATTTTGGCTAGTACTGAATTCAGTTCCTGCCTCTTAGATATAGTTGATGTTAACAGCGTACTGCTAAACGGAGATGAGTTTTCCAAGCTATTTATTATCAACACTTATCTGACTACTCAGCTAATCCAGGGAGAAACTCTACTCTCAAATGCAGACTTGAACAGACAATTACACATCCAGGAACTAGTTCTTCATGCTTTTCCAATTTCACATAACAGATGAGAAGCAACATTATCCCACAGAATTGTAACTACCACGAAAAGTATTTAGCTATTGCAAAATACAGTCAGGAAGGAAAGGATAGCAGAAAGAAATTACAGAGGATGGCAAAAGAACAAGTACAAAAAAAAGCATTTTGTCCCAGTGAGATGCAGCAAGTTTGAGAGAAAATTACCCATGCTAAGGGGCTTATTAAAAACTACAGTTCAGAAGCCTTACTGCCAAAACCCCAAAACTTTTCCTTTTTCAAAATATCTTGCCCTGTTGAAGTGCCACTTCTTCCAATCCTCACTACATTCCTATCTAACAAGGGAGGCTGTGGATTTGTTTGTGGCTTTTCGTTTTGTTTTTATAAGAGGGATAGGGAAGAGGACCTACTCTACACTTTACTGTAACAGCTTTAAACTAAAAAAAAAAAAGCAGCTAGTTGAGAGATATTAAACAAAATACAGTATCAGAAGAAACTGAATTAAGATACACTGTTTTCTCTTTATTTCTATAGACACTAGTTACATAGGCTGCCCTAAGTACAGTAAATGCCATGAATTCATATGAGAACATGTAGGAAAGTGTCATGTTTGGACTCATGACTTGACAGCCTACCATGAAATTCACAATACAGAGCAAATTCTTGCTAAATCCTTCTCCTCCTGTGATCCAAGGTTTACTATAAAGCATTTAACTTACTATAGATTTGCAATGGAAGCAGTGCACTACACCAAAACCAGCTGTTAATGTTCGCATCTGATTCTCCCTTGATTTTGTACAAGACAGTAAAAAAAGAAAAGACGAAAAACGTTAAGTGTGTAAGTTGAACAAATTATCTAGATGATAGGACCAACAGTAACTTGAAGAGGAAGAGGTTTGGAGGTCTTCAGGTTTTTATCTATTCACTTAGCATTATTAGAAGCACTATACAGAGAAGGAAATCGTAATTCCACTGTAAAGCAGCTTGCCCTTAATTTATAGTTCAAATCAGGTAAAAGTTATCAATAAATATCCAAGCATTACAATCCAGTTACAACATAATTAAGAAGTTTGGTTGTATTGAGTCAGCCAAAACACATGAGCATAGACCGATAAAACACAAACACAAGGTCAGAAAGTACATTTTATTAGATGAGAAGGGGTACATTATCTTCACCAGGGATCATCAGATTCAGTACAATTTATGTATCAGTACTGAAGTAAGTGTTCCCTGTTAAGAGTTTTAAGGCAGCTGGAAATTAACGTTTTACATACTGCATTACAGGACGTTCTCCACAGTACTTCCCATAAACACAAGAGATTTGACACAGGCATGAACTACCTAAAAACCAAGTGAGGAGTCTGTTAAGCTTTCTAGGTGTTTACATTTAGGTCTAGAAAGTCAAAGAAAAGGAGAATATTAATTATAGATTAAGGATTTGGGTCCCAGCTGCCAATGCACATATTTAAAAGAAGATGGCAGTAACACTTTCAGCTTAATGGCCTGAACTATGACAAAGGCCTTGCAGTGCTCCCCTTTTCCTCAAAGGCCAAATCTTTATTTCACTAATTATTCTGAGAAGGATACTGCAGACAGAAGCAATACTACCACCATGTTCTAAGCAAAATAAAACTTTCTGTAAAGCAGCAGAGCATTTAGTTCTCTTTTCACATTAGGAACATTAGCAAAACAAATAAGCACTGATTATACACATAAAATTAGGTAGCTATTCACCATGAAAGACTTGCAGTGACAGCAGCAAGTACTCAAGACCATTGCCATACACAAGCAACAACAAAAAGGAAACATGGCAGCAACAGGAAAAGCCACAGATGGCTAGGACACGAAGCGTACTGAAACAAGTTGCTTTGAAGATAAAGGCCATGGCTGCATCACATATGCTTTTTGCAAAGGACAGTGTGCTGCCTCTCCCAAGGAGATTCACCAGAGGGAAGCTAGAAGAGTCTTCATTAAGCATTTACCTTAGAAGTAGGAACTAGTTGTCCAATAATCAACAAGACTAGCAAAAGCTGAGCCTGACACACTGTGCCAAAGGCTACTTAAACTGAAGATGAGTTAAAGGTAAACTGAGCAGTTTATGAGATTCCCCTTAAATTACTATTTTTTTCTATGTCATCATGGAACAAAAAAATTAATGAATTTGAAATAGAAGACCATAATCACATTTATTCTTACAGACAGAATTATAGTGAGAGAAGTATAATATAACAAAATGAACTTAAAGGTAATTAATGAAGTGTAAAACCCTCTTTTGCTTCATAAATGTTTAAGACAGGCCTGAAAATTTAAGGCTTTAAAACAGTTGTCTCAAGTGTTAGAACTGCTACAGATGTTTTGGAAGTACCAAAGAATTGGACTGCTGACTTTTAGAGACAAGCCAAATGCTCAGGGGTTTTTAGAGCTTTTCCCTCCCCGTCTCCAGACAACTTATGGAGCATTTGAAACAGCAGGACAAAAAGGGTTTTCACAAGATGGAAGTGTGTCACATATGCTCAGGGCTTACTTCCACTGCACTCAAATTATAGCGTAACTCCCCCCACAGCCCCCCGCCCCAGCAAATGAATTCAAGAGATGGAAAATAAATTCAGATAAAGGATTCAGATAAATTAGGAAATTCCAGGTCTTACAAGCCTTTTTGAAAAAGGAGGGGTGAAGAAATAGAATCAGTTTAACTGCATGTGCAGTCATCAACACCTCTTTAGCTAGTACACACTGTTTTTGGACTCTGCAGATTGCAAGCTGATTATTCTACAAAAAGAAAAGAAAGTACTGATATGACTGACATACAAAAATTTAATATTTTAGCAGCTAAGAACGTAGGATACAGCAGCTGCTCATACAAATAATAACTGAGCAAAAGGAGTTCCTCAGACTTAAATGGGCTTATTGAACAAACTTCAGTCCAGAAGTTTCATAAGTAATTGCAGAGCTAACCTCCTGCAGCCCCATTTCCTCACTGCCAAGTGAGCGATAATGAAGGTTCCCCTCTAATCTAACTTATTCAGAGTGTTCAAATCCAGCTTCCTTTCTCAGCAAGGGCTCATTTCTGCAATTCTCTCTTACAGTGAGTATCAGTTACACAAGTAGTTGATACTACTACCACTGATACTAGCACAGACACTTGTCTAGATCATCCCTTATTTAACTCAGAAGGGCCAAAAAAGGAGCACAAAGCTGTCACTGCGTTGGTATTTCAGTCAACTTTGCATTGCTTTTGCACCTAAAGAGCAAGAATCCCAAGTCAGTCTGTACAGGCCCTCACCACTTTGCATGCCAGTAGGATTCATTAGGGAAACAGAATTAAGAGTAACCAACATTTTAAATACGTAAGCTGACTTAAGCTTTCAAAATACAGCAGCAGGTAGTGTGAAATTTCCCTTATTTTCTTCTCACGGTTTCGCTGTGAGTGACACGAAAAAGCTACAAGTAATTTTAAGTTCGGCATCTTCAGTTTCATACTTCAGCTACTGCCAACAGTCTGGAATTTAACCTGTAACTTGGATGCGCTTTTCTCAAGAATGTGGTTAACCACAGAATAACAGAGTTCATCTTCTTTTTAGTTATTGCTGAACTCAGGAAATAATTGTTCAGCCAAAAGAAAAATAAAAGACCACTAAAATCACATATGCTAGTAACATAAAGGCATTTTCAGTATCATATTCTCCTGCTACCTAGTGTGTTACCGCATGTCAAAAAGTGCTTCCTGGCTGCTTCATGAGAAGGCAGCAGGATACTAGAGTGAAAACTGATGACACTTGCAGCTTTGCTGCTGACCCACTAAGTGACTGTGGGAAACAGTTATGCCTATCAGCACAAAGCATTACTATCCCTAAAAGTAACAGCAGATTTAATGGAGGGTAATTCACTCCACTATACAGTAACCTTTAAGAACAAGGGAAGCTTCTGTCTGCCTGCTGGCAAACAGCTTTAGAAAAAACACATTTTCAAAGCATTTAAGGTCACCAGGTGACAAGGACTCACAATAAGCACAAAATTCAGAATCACAGTTAGCTACTTACTTCTTTAAGCTTGGTTTCTGGGCATTCAGACTGCAAAGTGAGTGTTGCTCCTTCGATATTTCTTGGCATAGGAGTTGAACCAGGATTTATTGTTAGATGAATCTGATCTGGAGAAATAATATGTTGCACGTAACCCTGGGACATTCCTTCATGATCTGCTATTAAATGAAATCCTTCTTCATGACCCTCTGGTAAAAAAGGCAAGTGATCACCACACTGTCCTTCATCCTCATCATCTTCCAACACACTGTGGTCTTGCTCTATTAGAACAGTTGTCCTGTCATAGACCGTCCCAGATGATGAAGAAACCAGCCCGTTTTTATCAGCAAACCTCATCATATTGTCATCTTGGTTTAAATCGTCTTCCTCCACTTCATAGTAGATAACGTTGCCTTCAGGACTGTTCTCCCCCATGGCTCAGCGCCTCTCAGTGCGATATCGTGAAGTTAGACCGTAACGACTCATCTGCAACAGAAGGACGGGCGGCGGGGGGTCAGGCGGCTCTGCCCCGCCCGGGCCGGGCCCCCGCTCCGCTCGCAGG
>WAAD01017013.1:58484-75113 GCA_013389945.1 Fregata magnificens | reverse complement strand
CGCGGAGGCCGTGGCCCAGCCCGGCAGCCGCTGCGGCGGCGGAGGTACCGCGCGCGCACCGCAGCCGGCGTTGAAATACATGTACAGCATCGAAATACACAATAGAAAAAATAGCCATTTTTTCCATAATTAGCACAAGTTGAAAGTAGAGCACGCAAAGCCAGGATAAGTTTTCCTTGATACTTCATTTTTACCCCAGCATTTTCAAAAATAAGCCTCGGGATCCTCACAGGACGGGTCAGACGGCAGCCGCTACCAGCCGTGGGCACCCAGTGACAGACAAGGCCTTCACACGTCTCTTCATCAAGATACAAAATTGTCAAATACCTCCGCCAAGTGCCCGAGCACAAAAAAGTCCGGACAAGCAGCTTGAGCTGCGAGCTGGGGTGGAGGCCTCTTCCTCACGGCAGCACCCACATCTCCCCCCACGCCTTTCCCACTGTCTGTAGCACCAGATGCACCACCGTAAGCGCCAGCCAGTGCCTGTTTTTAAAACAAACCCGTTTTCTTGCAGACCAGTCCCTTACCTCCATTGGATCACAGGCGCACCTTGCTACAGTCTCAAAGAGTTACACGAGTGGGGAGTGGAAGACCACGGAACGATTCATGTCACACAGCCGTACTGCTACCCAAGACATGGTACTGTTAAACCATGGCAGGGGGCTGCTCCAGGCCTTTTGCAGTGTGACGTAAACCACTGTCAACAAACCAAGAGCCTAAACCAGCCAACGTTGAAAATGGGCAGATAGGCTGGAAAAATGCACCGAGATCTTTTTATTTAAATAACAAGGACTTAAAAATTCTGAGTTTTAATACAAGTTAAATAAAATACAGCGTAAATATCAGCTTTTATAGTTTTGCTTGTCTACATACAGCTTATTTAGAACTTTGATATACTTTACAGCTTAAAGAGTGACACCTGATTCAAACTGCCTGATCTGCACCTTCAAAAGCAACAGATTGTATAAAATACTGTGATATTAAAAAAAAAGCCAGTATACTGTACAAAAAAATTTTTTACAGTAATTTGATATCTAAAAATCAGATTAGCTGCATCTGAAATTCATCGTGAATTGTCTTCTCTCAGGAGGAACTGATGGATAAATTGCTGAGCTTTCCTCTTTTCAGTTATATCAGGTGTAGGATGTCCAGGAGGAGGTCGAAGTAACAAGCCACCAAATATACTAGCTGCATCAAAAAAAAACAAAAAAAAAACAAAAAAAAAAAGAAAAAAAAAAAAAGCACACAGACACACAATGAGAGCCCATCAGCAGCAGGATATCAAGGGTAATTGCACCAACCCCAATCAGTCACAGTGAGAGAGTGCCTGGCTTCAGAATGGGGTAAGATAAAGCTGATGACCCCTGCATCTCTGAGCCACCTCACAGCTTTTTTCAGGCTACTCCGATGACTGTTTTTCTATGGACTATTTGCTCATTAGTAAATGCTTCAGAACAGTAGAGGCCATGACTGCGCTCACTTTGGAGAAATGTGTTCTGTTACACCAACTGCAAAGCCCCTCTGAACAGAATGGTTATTTTGCTTGCCTTACCAAGAATATTCACATCCAAATGGTTTTTCCCTGAATTTTTCAGTAGTTCTCGTAGAAATGCCATTAGATATTCAAATACATTTTTATGGCACCCTGGCAGGTTAGAGATGATCTGAGGAGGGGGAAAAAAAACCCAACATTTATATTGAAGATATGGCAATGGCTTAGCAGCTTTATCTACTACCAACATCACCCTGCCTACAAATACTAACAGGTCTTAATAACCAAGAAACACCAGTTCTAGATCCTTTCTATTATAAGATGATTACGTTTCTGAGAGCAAAAACCTGTTACTGGTCTGGCATAAAACAGTTTGCCTCCCCTCCAGAATTCTCCCTCCAGAATTACAGAAACACTCTCACAGCAAAGCCGGCGATACCTGGCTGCTCAGTGGGTAGTTGCTGGCACACTCCAAACAGCTGCTGTACAACCTGTAGCAGATGACAGGCTCTGGCAGGCTTTCCAGGAAGAGCAGCAGAGCTTCTGCTACTGAGTGGTTGCTGCCAACTGATCCAAAGACGGTTAAGGAAGAGGCAAGCACAGCATGATCTATTTTGGTCATATTTCTGCTGAAACATTAATCTTTGCTTAGGTCTCCAAGAACTCCTCCTATTGTTCACAGCTTTGAGTTAAATCACTTGACTCCACGTAGCAAGCTGTTTCCATTGGCAGTCGGACACTTACGTAATTCATCAGCAATCATTTGTCAACATCACAAGGACTTAGCAGAGGCATTTGTGCTGAGGAACTGCAGATCTCATTTACCCCAGGATGAGAGACAGTAATTTAAAAGCCATGGTGGAGCATAGAAGACTGATAAAATCTTTTTCAGCTTTGATCAATAAGGCATAGTGAGACTTACCGGACATCAGTCTAAAAGGATACGGAGGGTATCATGCATTCCTTTGTCCAAACAATCTCGGATTTGCTCAAATTCTGATCTGAGGCCTGGCTGCTGAAACAGGTCCTCCTGCAAAGATGACCATTAGTCAGTCTCAAGGAAAATAGAAGGTATTTGGGTAAATAGAGCAATGTCATTATAATCTGGCTGGAAAAATCTCTCCAAATTGGTAGTTATCAGCACTGCAGTAGAGAGCAATGCAGAAGGACAGCTGCTGATGCATGCCACACACAGACAAGGTCACCATCATGAAACGGTACAATCCAGGGCACCAGGATCACTTATCACAGATGTCCTTTTATTTCCCTTTACCATTGGCCAAGCATCCACAGTTAGCAATGATTGCTATTACCAGCATCTTTTTCAAAACTAAACCTAACGCAAACAAATTATTTTGCGTTTCCAGTACAAACACTGCCAACCTGCTGAGACGCATTGCGGTATAGGTGATCCACCATCATCCACAGCTCTTTTGGAATGTCCATAGGCTTTTCAGCTTGAGCAGCATCATCGCTCATTTCTAGCGGCATCAAGGTCTGAGAGAGGGAGGTGTGGGGAGGGCAGAGGGGGGAAAAAAACAAACAAACAAAAAGGTAGCTAGCCAAGCTGTTATTCAATGCTGCAAAAATGCTTCACAGAGCTTATACCTGAGAATTAAGACTTGCTAAGAAACTGTGCAGCTTCACTCACCAGTCTTCATACAAGACTAGTACAACAGGCACATTTATGTCAAAAGTCCAGACAGAAGAAACAAGCTGATCTCATAAACATGCTTCATGTACACGTGGAAATGTTACATCATGCCTCACATATACACACACATCTCCATTCAATGTGGAGAAAGCCAAAGGCTCCAGGGAAAAGTTCTACATTTAGAAGTTGCACATCTTTTTTAAATGTGCAGGCAGAGCAAATAGGATCTTACTTTCAATGCTCTCTACATGAAATGGGTTGGTTCATCCACGTGAAGAACTAATGCAAGGTGTGAAGATGGTGCACTGGAGAGCACAAGGTGTATCAGCATTCTCAGACTACGGACCAGGCAAGTGGAAGAAGGCTCTTTAACAATAAACAGGACTTAACATCTAGTTTTAGTGGTTCTTGTGGGTTCGGAAGGGAATCTTGTCTGTAACTCACAAGTTTCCGAATGGATTCTGCTGACATGTCCTGGATCGGTTCCCTCATGTAACACAGCGTATGAATGGGAGACCCAAAACAACTTGGCAAGTAGTTTCCCGTTACAGATAGAAAATAATCCTTCCCCCTGTTAAGATGCAAGACCAAGATATCTTCAAGTTTTTCCTCGCCAGAGTTTAAATGTGTAGCTGTTGATTTATTAACAAACACCTCCAACTCAATTGTGATCTCAGCGTCTGCGGGAAGATGGTTAAAAAACCCATACTCAGTTAAAAAAGGCATTAAACCAATAAGCCTGCAAACAGGCATAGCATTCTCAAAATAGCAGAGAGAACTAAGCCAAAAGGTGACAATATTAGCTCATTAACATGAGATGAACAATGAGGAGCTCACCTGATAGCAGAAAGCCCTTACTGGGATTAGCAATCAGCCACTCCTTGCAGTAGGTTTCCTCATCTGGTTTGCTGATAAATTCAAACTGGCAGGGCACTTGTCCATTGCGGATTGTAAACTTCTCTACCTGCAGCTGCATGTATTTAACATCCTCAAAATGGAACTAGAAACAAATGTCGTCAACATCATCAGCCAATTCCACCTTGCCAAGCATCAGCAGCAATTCCTGTCCTGTAGTTTAATCATTAAGCAGCAAGATACCCAGATTAACCCTCTTGCTCCCGCATCCCATCTCTTCCAGGATTACAAAGGATTACATTTGCTTACTCTGTGTGCTAAAGTCATTTGCACCAGTGGGCCCTTTAAAACAAATGCTCCCCTTAAATAACCTCAATGAAACTTGAGAACAAGATAGCTGTAGCCTCAAATGTCTCACTTGCTTATCTTTTTTAGTCCCCAACACCCAAAGCAAATGCTGGTTTTGTGACCTTCTCCAAATCCTTCAGATTTTACATTTTAGGTTTCAAAGAACAAGTCAGAGCAAGGGCCACAAACTGCCCTTTTACTCTCTCTCTCCCCACCTCAGGGAGTAACACACCCTACATTTCAGCCTGGTACTGTGAATGGAATTTACCTGCATCTAAACAGAAACAGATATTTCTAGGGCCTGTCAGCAGAGAACAGTTGGAAGTCAAAATATTCTACTTCTTTGGAACCAGACCCCAGGGTCTAGAATCCATCTTCTACTGCTGGATTACCCTTCTGGGGTCTAGGGTTTCTCAGTTTCTCCAGCGAGTCACAGCACACGAACATACCCTACCTCTCTCTGGGAGAGGGTCACCGAGGGAATGTTGGCATTCTCCAGCTTATCCAGGGAGCGCACTATTTCCTCAAAGGCTTTTCGATAGAGCTCCTCATTCACAACCTTCACCTGAAAAGGACATACACTGCACCAACTGGCATTTACTGTCCCTCTGCAGGAGAGCTGTAACACAGCTAGAAACATATGAAGTGGTATGATTTTAGCAGCACGCTAGCATATACAACACATGTAATGAACAGAGCCACTTGGAGCACTAACGGTCCAAGATATCCTCAGGATCCAACGGTAAAGGACCTGGCCGTAACTAGCAAGAAAGTCACCCAGCCAGTACTAGATCAACTTCTTTTTAAAAAAAAAAAAAAAAAAAAAAAAGTTTGACAACACA
Organism: Fregata magnificens; assembly: GCA_013389945.1. Taxonomy (NCBI): domain Eukaryota; kingdom Metazoa; phylum Chordata; class Aves; order Suliformes; family Fregatidae; genus Fregata; species Fregata magnificens. Next base: position 69,922 of record WAAD01017013.1, on the reverse strand, counting down.
CTACTGTGTTGTCAAACGCTACTCTGTTGTCAATGATGTAGCATCCTGCACTGCAAGTTTCTGTGAAATTAGGAAAATAAGAAAAAAGGCAAAAGAACACTTCTGAAAAAACACCTACAGATATTGATGCATTATTCTGCTTAACTGAAGAATCACTTAACAAAACCCTAGCTTACTATGAACAACAACCCTATCTCAGTATCTTATCTAGCCCACCTTTTAAGCCATTGTTCTCTGTGGATGCCATAAAAGCAGGAGGAGAGGGAAATCAGCAGGAGAACCTCCCTCCTCCTCCCCCCTCTCCCCACACACACAGGACGAGGTCAGCAGAGTTATTTCCTTCAGTACTCACCCCAATATCAAACACAGAGCTAACTGGCTTATGATCACTGATCTTCAAAGCCATATGGCTGCGATAGCTCAGCTGAGCAATGTTCTGCCCTTTCCAGAGTATCCGATCACACCATGCTGGAACACGACACTTTTCACTAAAATAGAGGTAAAAATTAGAGTTTCCAAGCACAGTTCAGGTGGAGTAACAACGCAAGGCAGAATACTGCTCTCCCAGAGACTCTGTTTTCCTGACATGGCCTGGACCTAGTTCTCTACCAAAGTTGTATTTTCCACAGTTTCTTTGAGTAGTTATAAAAGGTTTGATTGTCTACTATTAGGTATCTCTACATCATGCTTTACTTTCTACTTCTGCAAAGATGCAATTATTTGTTTTGTTCTTTTGATAAAATTAAAATACAAAGCAATACTCAGAGATACTTTTGACCATAAGAACCATGAAAAATAAGAACTCGGGCTCTATGTTTAAAGTTCACATTTTAGGGTTTTTTTCACTGACTGCTGCACAGATTTCATTCTCGCACTTGAAGTGAATGTTCCCAGTTTACTAAGAACGGGTCAGCCACTCTGTGTAGTGCATTACAGGAATTATGGTTCTTGCAGTCTTTTGGGGAATGCACTTAGCTGCACACAGCATCATTGCAAACCCTTGCTGGTTTGACCTGAGTAGGTATAGCAGATATCAGCAAATAAAAGATCCTAAATATTTTGCTTGGGAAAAAAACCCAAACCAAACAAAAAGAACGAAACTAACTAAAATGATTCCTTAATTTTGTATACCTCTAACTAAGAGGAAACCCCATGGATTGTTCCTGGGAAAAAGACTAGGAATATCTGCAAATAGCAGTGGAAGAAAAGCAACATAAATAGATGTAAACTGGAGATGGATTTTGGAGCCAAGAGAGAGGAACAGCAATAATCTCAGAACTGTTCCTATTTATAGCCATTAGATCTGCAATTCCTTTTCACTTTGTTTTCTCTTCCTTCAATGCCAGAAGGCTGTGCTGCCATCCAGTGAGACCTGGACAGGCTGGAGAGCTGGGCCAAGGGGAACCGAATGCAATTCAACAAGAGCAAGTGTGAGGTCCTGCACCTGGGGAGGAACAACCCCATGCACTGGTACAGGTTGGGGGTTGACCTGCTGGAAAGTAGCACTGCTGAGAAGGACCTGGGAGTGCTGGTGGACAGCAGGTTGACCATGAGCCAGCACCGTGCCCTTGTGGCCAAGAAGGCCAACGGGATCCTGGGGTGCATCAAAAGGAGTGTGGCCAGCAGGACGAGGGAGGTTATCCTCCCCCTCTACTCTGCCCTAGTGAGGCCACATCTGGAGTTTTGTGTCCAGTTCTGGGCTCCCCAGTTCAAGGAGGACAGGGAATTGCTGGAGCAAGTCCAGCGGAGGGCCACAAAGATGATCAGGAGCCCCTCTCTTCTGAGGCAAGGCTGAGAGACCTGGGTCTGTTCAGCCTGGAGAAGAGAAGACTGAGGGGGGACCTTGTTACTGCTTATAAATATCTGAAGGGTGGGTGTCAAGAGGATGGGGCCAGACTCTTCTCAGTGGAGCCCAATGACAGGACAAAGGGCAATGGGCACAAATTGGAACACAGGAAGTTCCAGCTGAACATGAGAAAAAACTTCTTTACTGTGAGGGTGACAGAGCACTGGAACAGGCTGCCCAGAGAGGTTGTGGAATCTCCTTCTCTGGAAGTATTCAAAACCTGCCTAGATGCAGTCCTGTGCACCCTGCTCTAGGTGAACCTGCTCAAGCAGGGGGGTTGGACGAGATGATCTTCAGAGGTCCCTTCCAACCCCAACCATTCTGTGATTCTGTAATGATAACATTAGCCATTGGCAGCATCACCTATGAGGCAATCACGGTACCTTGTGTCCCAGTCATCACAGCCAGTATCATATTTGTATGTTGGCTGGAAAGAAAGCTCTCCCTCTGTAAAGCCTTCAAACACTGCATTTGCATTCATTTGCCTCTTCAGCTACGAAAGAAAAAAAGACAAAAAAAAAAAAATTTTAATAATCTCAAGCACAACTCCCATATGAGCTAAAAGGTAGATGTTCAGCACTGAGAAGGCTAAGGAGTATGCGTGCAGTTTCTAACTAGCACTCTCAGCACCACCTGCAGGTAGGTGAGACATCAGTACCTGGTCATATTGGCAAAGCTCTAGAAATGCTTTCTCATCTACAAGCTGCTTCACTTTTGCCACATCCAGTTCCTCCAGCCGATAGTTGAGGTCACCCAACCATAAGATCACACTGAAAGAGAATGTACACTAGAAGTCTGCACAGAAGCCTAAAGATGTCCAGAACACAAGCTGGCCCTGAGCTGGAAGCACAGCTCCGCAGCAGTGCCTGAAACCATCAAATGCAAGCATGAGCTCTTCTAATCTCAGCATAATCAGATGGATGCTGTGTCTGCTTCTCCATCAAAGAGAACCTACATTTTCTACCTTTGCTGGTTTTAATTCCTGTTCTGCATGTTTGTCACTACCTCTTAATAACTGGTGGTTTTAATATTCCACACTGACTAAATCCCACAACCCACTGGGGAAATCCATGCATATTATTGCCCCATTCCCACTTCATGCTTGAAAATAAAACAAGGCCTGGAAGAGCATAATAAGGCAAGTGACTTGTCAGAACTGTATAGGTGAGCACCCTCAAACCAGGGTTACGGTAAAGTATTTCTGGCCCTTCCAGGCTAACAATTAGGTCACTGGGCACCCCTTCTCACACCCCTGCTGAGAGAACCTCACACCCCAGTACGTTCATAAGGTTCTTCCTTGCCACATGCAGTGATTCACACAGTCAGATGGGAAGCATACTCGTGTTTGCCAATAGTGAGAGGGGGCAAATTTGGATCCGACTGGCAGAACTGCATCCGAGAGCAGATGTCTTTGAAATCCTGGTTCCTCCGCTCATATTCCTCCATGTGAGCTGCAAGGTGAGAATTCACAATGCACATGCTAGTGTTATGGAATTTAAATCTTATGGCAACACCACCTTTGTTACCCTGAAAGATAAAGACAAAGACGTTGGTCAGAAGCTTCTATGCAACAGATGAATCCACAAATGAGTTACTAGCGGTGGACAAGCCAGAAGACATTGAGGCAGACCATTTAATTCCACAGGAAGGAAAAGGCAGGAAACCCCAATTAATGACAATTACTTCATTAATTCAAGCCAGTGACTCATGTGAGGGTTGCACACAGCAACCTCATGGTGTTGCAGAACACAGCAACCAAGCACATGGAACTCAGTTTGTAATTCAGGAATTAGGTAATATAAAAGGAAATTAACATCAGTAAGAGAGCTGGTCAGTTACTTCAGCAAGTCCCAACACCTATTTAGCAACAAACTGGATCTTTCAACACAAACCATAAAAAAATTGTAAATGGAGGAGGAAGCACATGGCTTAGCTGGTCAAAAATACCTTTGACAAGCTATAGCTGCAATGTTCACAGAAACTACATTCAGAGGGCACAGACTTCATTCCAATGGTGTGGAATGGCAAGAGGCCAGGAAGTCCTCAGGAAAATTAATCTGGATAGACATGTTTCTTCTACTCATGTTTCCTTGTGTTATTTGCTTTGGGCAAAATCACAGCCAGCATCAAAATCACATGAGAGCAAGGCCCAGCACATGCAATCAGAAAAAAAAGCCTTCAGAGAATATTCTCCCTGAAGGTCTTCGAGCCTTTGCGAGCACATGGCAACTCCCTCTAGCAACGCGCTGAGCTGGCACAGGGACAGGACTATGTGCTTCTAAAGGCAGCTGCATCCCTTAGCTGGAGGAATAACCACTACATCTAAGGAGAAGGGCTCTCCATGGCTCTTCTAAATCTCACCCCTTCTCATGCACAGTTGCCATTCTTACCATCCTCCCCATGATTCCAGTTCCCACAGTCTCAATTTCCACCTCGGAGATGTTCAAAGCAAGGTCTGCTTTCACATACAACAGAAGCATGATTCCCACGAGCCGCACAAGTTTCACCTGAAAAAACAGATCCTGTTCCATTAAATACTAGAATGGGAGAGGTTTGATGAGAGAAGGCACATCGCCCCCCAGTCCAGAACACGGGTCACCAAAATACAGATGACGAAAAAGAGAGTTCCAGGCTCATCCGATGGACCAACTGGGCTTACAGTACACAGGCACTCCAGCAGCACAGCACAGGAAGGAGCCAGGGACCAACACCCCAGTAAACGAAGTTGAAGCCCAAAGCAAAACCTACAGCACAGGCACAGCCCATAGAAAGAGCTTCCCTTCAACAACAGTGACAAAAGACAAAGCAGACGTAAGGAGCAGGAGCCAAAACATAAGCAGTATTCCTACCAAGGTACCTTCACAACTTATTCCACCATGCATTGTGGAGACAGATGTAGAAGAATCTAAGATACTTCTTTTCTCTTCCCCCAAGATAGCACAAGCTTCCTTTATACGTGGATGCCTAGCTCTGGTCTCCTGTCCTGCCCCCTGCCTCAGCACCCTGCACAGCAACACTACCTACTTCACCTTCAGAGCACTTCTGACTGAGCAAAAGCCTGCAGACAATGAGCCTCTGGAAGACACAGCAATTGAGAACAAGAAAAGCAAAGGGAAAAGAGGCCCAAGTGGAAAATGATTCCACACTCAAACCTCCCCAAAAGCCACGTTTACCTTTGCATATTTGGCATCTGGGTGAAGACTATCAGTTACAGCTTTAAACCATTCTTCTTCCTTCGGTGTGTCATTGAAAAAGAAGGCTTCTTTACTCAGATCAAGCTCCTGGAAACTGTGTTAGAGGAAGGAACCCATGGATGCATGCACTTGTTTATAACTCTCCAGCCCTTTCCGCTGGGAAAGAACTAAATAAATTTACACTCACTAAATTTATAACTGAAAACTCAAATTCAGTTATGCTAATTTTAGAGGTATGTTAAATGTAAAGGTAAATTGCTATTAGTATTAAATTGAATGGCATTAAAGATTTTGTAACACTGCAGTGCCAGAAAGTCCAAACACTACCAGAATAACAACCCTTTCAGGCTATGCAAACACACGCTCTAAAGCTGTGCAATGGAGTAAGGCAATGCAAACATTCCTCAGCTGTGGCGTCTTGGCTGAACACCTCCATGCTACAGATTCACAAGCAAGCAACCCACAGTCAAGGTTTGGGAGGATGGGCCAGAAAGAGACACTCACCCCACGCAGTAAATGTCTGGAGGCTCAGCATCACACATCAGCCAAGGCTGGAGGCTTTCTCTGGGTGACTGACCGTTCACATTATACGTCCCAACAAAAAATCTGCAAAGAAATTAACTAAATCCCAGAGCTGCAAATTGTAGAGCTGATGGAAATACCACTATCATTAACCCATGCACTTAATACTACATATAGCTATTTAGGAGTAACATGTTTCCAGGGGGGAATTAGGAAAATGTGACAAAGTTTAAATCCCTAAAATGATTTAATTACAGTAGCATCTTTACAGACATGTTTTACAGAAGGATACACATTTTTACGTGTGGTATTAAAAAAAAAAAAAAGACGACTAGAGGCATGCAGTAGCAGTTTGAAGTATAAATTCATAGAATGACATGCATAAAAGGATTTCAACCACAGTAAAGTTTTCGTCCTAATTACATATTTCACCCAAGCTCTTATGAGCTTATTGGAACAACTACATGGATAGGTAGTGAACAGAAGCAGTGAGAGAGGTGGCCAGAGATGCACAGAATTGATGCTTTTCCAGACACAGTCTGAAATAAGCACAGGAAAAAGTCATTTCAAAAAGGCCATTTTCTCAACAAGAACCATGAGGCAAGCCTTGACAGAGACATGAATGAAATTCTTCTCTGCTAATGCCTAAATGAGGAAAGAAAGCTGTTCTGCAAAGTATGGATCATACTTTTCTACAAAATTTCCTATTTGCAGGGATACTAGATGAAATAGCAAACATGAGTTGTTTTGACAGCTTATGCTAACTAACTTATTCCCCACAAAAACAAGTTATTCTCAGGAATGATCATTACCTGAAGCTCTGGATGTGTGTGTAGGAATCCTCCATTTGTACAAGCTGAGATTTAACAATAGTATCTCTTAGTCCAAACTTTGGTTCTGATAAGATTGAAGCCTTGTTTGAAACCATTACGCTGGAGGACCGTACCATTTCAGTTGTCACTTCAGGTTTGAGTTTGTTTTGCCTGCAAACAAAAGCAAAACTGCATGATGAAACCCAGGATGTACACATGCTCTAAACAGCTTATTTCTGTCACCATGGTCTTGATTCGCATTTATCTGTCTGTTTCACTAGAGATAGATAATCAATGTTTGGGATAAGCAAACAAGACTGAAATGAGCATTTCTTAGAACGGTTCAGATCTCTGTAGATAAAACCAGTTTAACTAACTGAAATAACAAGTGTTTTTCACTAACCTGGTGCAGCCTGTTGATTCAGAGCAGGCCTTACTCACACCTGGGTGTTGATAAAAAACCTGTACACCTTTCCTGCTCACTGGAGCAAGGAGATGCAAATCTCATCTCCCACTGTCTCTGCTCAGCCCTTTTGACCTCAGCAGAAGAATGAAAAACTGTGTTTGTTTAAAAAGCCTTCTGGTGGAAAACTCACAGCTCTGCCTAGAAAGGAGGCAGCACAGCGTGGGTGGAGGTAGAGGTAGTTTTATTTAGTATCTCATGGCTCTGCAAACTCCTTTTGCATCAGTAATGCCACAGCTTGGGAGTTCCCACAAGCAAGTGGATGATACAAATTTAAGGTCAACAACCTGCACACCAGTGCCAAGGACAGCACACAGACAGACTTTGAAGGATATGCAGCAGGGTCCACAAAGTCCTGGGAACTGGAAAATGAAACTGTAACATTTTAAGAGCATATCTATGAGACACCGTGGCCCTAAGCCAAAGCTCTCTGAATTCAAAATAAACAACACTAGCAGGTCCTGTCCCACTAAACAGCAAAAATATGCCCAAATAGGGGACTAGCAGGACTGTCTCTGAGAGACTGTGCTGAAATTCCCACTAAAGTTTTGACAGCATGCTTTATGCTGAACTTTTTTCTCTCCTAACTCAGATCTGCAGATTCTCTTCTCAAAAAGTTGCCAACTTCTGCTCTAGATCCCACCACCTCTGGGGACTGCAACTGACACGGTCGCTGGCAGATGGAACTAGATAATGCAGCCGGAAGATTGCTCGAGCACTGGTGCGTGCACAGACCTCACACGCTGGCACCAGAGAGACCAACTTCCCCACTTGCTTTCCAGCTGAAAACCAGGAAGCCCAGACAGAAAGCTCTCTGCACCTTCTTCTTCTTCCTCTAGACGTCAAAGCATCAATAATTTGCCCACTGCAGTTCATTCCATCCATACACAATCACCCAGAAGTACCCAGAACTTTGGTGCTATATGTATTTACTGTCACTATAACAGAGATCCTCTGTGGAGGGGAGGCATAGCTACACCGGCAAAGAAACATTGCCACAACTTTTACTCCTCACTAGACCTTCCACAAAGAGCTGATGTACACAACTCTCCCTTCAACTGCTTCACCAAATCTATACAAGAAGCAAGAGAGATACTGTACCTGGGAGCACTTTTATCGGTGGCGTCGTGGCTCCGGTTCTGACTAACTGCATGCTTTTTTCCATTCTGTTTGGCACCTTCAGAACCAACCACTTCTGGAAAAAAAATCAAAAAGTTTCACATTAAACACAAAGTGTTCTTTAATTTATCAACACACTTATGCAAACACTGGCAAAAATCTGTAAGCAGAATATAATTTAGATTTGTGTGTCTAGATTTGTGAGAAACAAAGTGCCCTGCAGTCTATATTTCAGTTATCTGATAGATTTAGCTTATTTTGACAGAACTGTTCTGTGACGATGCAGCTTCCCCTCTAGATGAAGAATTGACACTAGCATGCCGTGCGGCCATGGAGAGCAGCAGAACTGCTGTACACTGCCCGCCCATTGCTGGAGCAGGTTGCTGTGGGCTCTCGTTACAGCTAAGCCAAACTGGGACTTAGCGGCACAAAATCCAGGGCTTTATCCTGGGAATCCAAAAAATGTGTGTTAATAACAGGTTTTTCCTTTCTGAAGCAAGGCAGGAAGTACAAAGAAAGGAAGAAAAAGGGGGGGGGGGGGGGAAACCCCAAACCCCACACTACCACTTAAAGGGTTTCTACCTATCTGCAAATACACAGCAAAGCACAATTGTCTCCCCCCTCGAGGCAGTGCAGTACAGTCACCACACAAACCCACCACACCTCAGCAGAAACAAGTGCCTCAATGCAAATTGCACGTTTCTAAAAAAGTAACAGGCCAGCTACCATGCAAACATAACTAAATACAGGTGTGACACTAAACACACCACACCACGTTAGCAAAATGTGATCAGTCTTTCAGCATTTTGTTTCAGTTACGACATTCTGCTCCTACAAGTGGCAAAATAACAGTTAAAAAAGAGGATTCCACATGGGAGTTTCCATGTTTAAGATGCACAAACAGCAATCTCAAGATTATGCTACTTAGCCCGCAAAGCTAATGATGATATAGAAATTGTTCTTAAGAGTATAAGGTTCCAGTCATTCAGCTGAGCTTCTCCTTCAGTAAGCACAATCCAGAAAAATTAAAACGTTATTGCTGTCGGAGCACATTCTCCAGGATGAGAGCGCAAACCAGAAACAGAACTTGAAGTACTTTACCTAAGCACTCAGAATAAAACAATCTGTCAAGAAGTGGCCATGTTCTCAGCTTGGAAAACCTCTTTTGCCCAAGAGCCCTCTGAGAATAAACACTGTGTAAGAGGATTTATCAGACGTTGGCTGCAGAAGAGCACGTGACTCAAACCTCATTACAGATCACACAGCCGAAGTCACGTAGAATTGAACAGGAGCGTACACAGTTCAGAGATGCACTGCGAAGTGTAGTCTTGGTGAGCTGGGACAGAGCTGTAAATTTTCCCCATAGGCATTAAGTACTTAACCAGTGCTGCTTGAGCCTCTGCAAGTTCTCCCAATAAAGACCATGCAACGTATATTGACAGTGACAAGAACCAACTTGAACTTTAACTTTTGTAACAGGAAGGGAGCAGAACTTCAGGCTTTATTACCCATATAGGACGATGCCACTTGCCAGCACACAGAAGGCGTTAATGCCAGAATGGCAAGACTTGCGTGCCAGCTCAGTGCCGCTGACACAGCTGCTACATGTTCCAAAGATCACAGTCATATATCACACTTTTGTATTCTAACCTCATTAGCAGAAATCAGTTTTAGGTAGAATTCTCCTAAGAAAGAGATTAGCCCTGGAAAAGGGCTGTTTCCTTAAGCTAAATTTATATCTAGATACAGATCGCTCTAGCCAGAGGGATCTATATGTTAGTAATCTGAAGTGGAATATTTTAGCAAGATAATGACCTTGTTCAATAATTTAACTGGGCACAGAAATAGCGAGCTATGTGCAGAGATTACAGAACAGCAGAATGCATATGGCTTGAATCAGACAGGATTTGCAGTTAAAAGAGATTTAAGCAGTAATAAAGATGTTCTTGTTAAAAATGTGCAGTGACATTATAGCACTGTTCTACAGCAGGAAAATGTATCATATTTTCTGGATAAAGCAGGATCCATGCTTAGTGTTCAAAAGGGAGAATTAAATTAGCCTTGCCATTAGTTGTATCCGTCTTAGCCAATCCGCTCCTTCCTTAATGAAAGTGTAAGCAACAGTCCATGCAGGACCCGCGCTACTCCGGGCTGGAGAGAAGTACATTTGTTCTTTTCACTGTTCCAAATGAAGCAACACTGCAGTTGTGACTGTGACTGCACACGCATGCACACAGGTAGGATTTTAGGTAGGGGTTTTAGCTGAAATTGTGAACATAAACCATACAAGGTAAAGCACATTTAAAGCACATTTAATCCATTTATAGATGCTCTCATTCATTAGCCACCCTTAATTCACAGAAGATATGATGAACTAATATCCCTCTAGTAATAAATGGCAGCATTTACACAGTATTTAAATGTGCTTTGATTTGCATATGAAAGTTGCTAACTCAGTATGCATGTTCATTTAAGGACAGAATGAGTTACAGCTATTCCTGGAAAACTGCAGACAAAACCTCCTCATTCTATACCAATTTATGTTCCAAAAGACGCCAAGTGATGGCAGAGAGCATTTTCTTCTGCTAATATAAGGGGGGCAGGGGGGGAAGGAAAACCCTTGACTCCTCTGACTCAAGAAAAGCACAATAAAGCCTTGGAAAGGCAACTTTGTCAAAGCTCAAAGACATGATTTGACAGCAGAACTACTTCCTAAGGAGCTTACCATTCAAAGAGCGTTACTGTGCTCCAGACACAACAAAACACACCAACAAAGGAGCCAGGGTGGTGTTTCATTCAGTATGTTTTTCCTAAGCACGTAGGTATGCTCAAGTCTCTCCCAGTCAGTTCTAAGCTCCAAGTTAAAACACCATGTCTGAGGGAATGTTCCCAGATCCCTACCTTGGCTCAACCCGTGCTGCGCTGTTACCTGAGTTGTTTTTTTTTTTAATGCGCTACTGATAAACACAGAAATAAAAAGAAGGAATGCCAGCAATACCAAACCGCGCCTTCATGAGTTAAGAGGAGCCCAGTCTAAACGAGAAACGGTGTAATCCAGATTTTGAATCCCACACCGACTTCCAGGAATTGCTTTAGCTCTCCGCATCCTCTCACACGTGCGCTTTGCGAAGAGGGCAACGGCAACAGACACCGGGAGCCGCGGGGATGAGGCATGTGCAGCAAGCGCCCGCCCGGCAAGAGGGAGAGGCTGGCACCCCGCCAGGAGAGCGCGACCGACCCCGCAGAGCCCCGGAGCAGCTGAGAGGCGGCAAGCAGAGCACGAGGAGCGGCACCGGGTCAGCAAAGCCGCAGAAACCCTGGCAAGCAGCGTCCGGGGTACCTGGAGGCTGCTGGGTGCCGGATGGGGCGATGCTGACAGAGCCCCGGCGGCGCAGGCAGCTCCGCGCCCGCGGCACCCGCGCGATTTGCTTTGCTGCCGCTGCCTGCGACCCACCCGCCCCCGGAGCGGACGCCGGAGGCAG
>WAAD01017013.1:37790-55480 GCA_013389945.1 Fregata magnificens | reverse complement strand
CTGTGCACCCGCGCGGCCGCACCGGCGGGGCCGGCGGGGGCGAGGGGCAAGCCCTGGGGTTAGCGGGAAGTTGGAAAGGCTAATTTCCTGGTGAGAGCAGGAGATGCTCTTTTGTCAGTAGCGCCCCGAATTAATCTTTTGTTGAATTTCGAGAAGACCCAGCTGGCATAAGCCGAGTGCTGAGCTGCCGGTTTATTATGCAAATGGCTTACTGCAGAGTGTGTAAGCAGGTGCTAGAAAACGTCACCAGACATTGTAAAAGACAATAGACACAGTAGAGGTAGGAGAGTTTGGCCTAAGTCAGCTCTTTCCACAGATGTAGGAGCGATAGCTGAGATCTAGATATGAGGAAAAAAACAAGCAGCCTCTGTTAAAGTAACCGCTCTGCTGTCTGCCTTTCCGCTCCCTTCTCTGCACTCCAGCAGCCGTGCAGAATGGACGAGACACTGCAAAGAGGAAATGAAAGGAGAACAGTCTAAAATATCTGCTGTAAACGCTAAACCCCTATTCTTACAAGAAACGTGGTGCTGGATGGTATTTTTGAGATAGAAAAACTCCGGGGTTTCATCTTGTTTTCACTTGCTATGGATATGCTGACATTGTGGCTTGAAACAAATTAAAACCACGCCCCAAACCTTGTGCTGCGGTTTCGATGCACCAGAACAGCAGGCTGGTGGAGGCTGCCCTGCAGCGTGGATGGTGCCGGCTATCGTTTCAGTCAGGCTTTTCTCATGCAGTCCCACATCCGCTGCACAAGAACTTCTCGGCCTGCAGCACCTCATAAGGGCTGGCAGAGCAAAGCCTTTCTGCTGGTGAAAGCATGAGGCTTCCAAGAGCCAGCCAGCGCTGCGCCTCAAACCAGCACACCCAGGGCCTCCCTCCCCTTCCCACGAGTTGCATCGTGTTCGGCCACACTCAAAACACCCCTGTCACTGACCAGGGGGACGGACACACGGATTTTTACATTTTTGCAATCTTTTCTTTAAAGAGACAACAGTGACAGAGGACAGCAGAGCACGTGTTTGCACAATCGGCAGTGCATTGACACGGGTGACTTCTGCCTGACAAGCTACGCACCAGCTCCATGTGATGCAATAACAGGCTGGGGGGAGCACCGGGGGGGGGGGGTGGTTCATGTTACAGGCTAATGCTCACGTCTCTGCTCTACCTTTAGCAGTAGAGAATCACAGATGTGATACAGGATCATGTAAAACATGAGACAATTTTAGATTAATCCCATTTTCCTGCCTAAGAATTGGAGCTGAAACATAGAGTTACTAATTTTACCTACCCAGACATACACAGATATTTCAATACCAGAGCAGTTTTAGACTAACAAGTAAGAGGGTGCCCAGAAAGGCTGCACTGCAAGCAGATTATTAACTAGAGCAGACCCTCTACCTTCAGTCAAGGCAGATTTTTCTGGTTTTTAAGCAGGCTTGACACCCTCTTGCTCCTGCTCCTGAGGTCACTCATTCCAGCATCTGCAGTCCCAGCAGCACAGAGGCACACACTGCAGCAGCTCTCGGAAACTGGAATTAGCTTGCAAGTCTCAAAGGCCTACAGGTTTTTGGCAGGGCAGGGAAGAATACCTCTCTGTAGCTTCCTTAGTGCATAGATTAAGTGCTTTTCCTCTGGACACACTGGGGGAGTCTCGATTACAAGTATTTAAAATTCACTGAAATGTAAGACACCAAACAGGAGCCAAGACTCACCAGTCCCAGGAAGGTGCAGCATTTAAAGTGGAGCTTAGGGATGGGAGGTGGGATCTGGGATCAGCAGCAGGGTCCTGTGCAGGGCAACTACCGAGCCAAGCATAGTGAACTCCAATTAAGTGTAGCTGCCCACGAGCAGACACGGAGGGCCAGCCAGAGCAGAAGCAGTGGTGACCCTCTGCTAGTTGTGCAAGAGTGGCAGTCGTGTGCTACCACGCTGCATGAGCAGACCCCAGGGGAAAGAAGTTTTCCTTGCATGGGCCTCAGGAACAGCTTCAAGCAGCTCAGCCAGCCAGTCGGTAACCTGTACCCTGCCAGCTGGGCCAGGAGGGCCACAGCCCTTAGGGCAGCTGCATGAGCTGCTGTTGGAAAGACGAGGGGAAAAACTACTGCTGCTTACGTGTGCTAATGAAAGGGCTTTGCTGCCTAACTAGACACCCAGGAGAGGGGCACAAGAGGAGACTGGCTTTGCAGTCTTGCACACGATATTGGCTTAGGTACAACGGGCTGTTCACAAAGCACGAGCGAGGCACCGAGGCACCAGAAATTCATCCTCTCCAGTTCTAACCCAGAAGAGGCTTGAACTGGGACTGGGAAGCAAGTGGAAAGGGTGCTGTAACAGTGGAAAGGGGAGAGCATCCCACACAGGAGGGCATCCCACATGGCAGCTGCTCAGACCCACCCTGCTCTGCAGGAGCTTAGGCGGGGAACCAGTGTCATCGCTATCTCCAGCCAGAGGTATGAAGCAGAGTGCCGGCTCACCACGCCGAGAGGGAGCCCCACACCCAGCCATGGTCAGGACCTGCTATTCACAGAGCAGCTCAAAAATAGGAGTCGTCGTCCCTAGGCAGAGCCCCCAAGCAGACGCCCGCAGCCTCTTCTCGAAGCAGAGTGCGCAGGAATGTTGTGCTGCAGGACAACACGAACAGAAACGTGAGCCTGTTCAGCAACCTGCAGCCACTGCCACCGTGTTTCACGCAGAGGCCTGGGGTCGCCCCGTGGGCGCGAGGCACCTGCACAGGGGGAGAAGCCGCCACCTGCAACTGGGCCACCTTGTTCCTGGGACAGAGATGTAACAGAGGGCATTCAATAGCAGCCTTGGCTGAAGTCAGAGAGAGACAGGGATCCTAACGAGCGCTGCAGAGCTCCGCTGCAGGAGAGCAGGCTGCGGAGCACCCGGACTGCTGCTTACCCCCAGAGGGAAGCTGAGACCCTGTAATTCAGGAGCAGGACCACCCCACATGCCATGAGCTTCAAAAGCAGGGCCGGAGTCACCTGCCCGGCGCTATTGACATGAACTTTGCCATCCAGTTTCAGACAGCTAGCTTTCAGGGTAGCTGGGCAGCACTCCTGGTAACAGGCAGCCTTCATCCCACCGGCACAGACTGGTTTGGCAGCCTTGCAGGCTCTGCTACATCCCGCCATGTAATTCAAGCCCGTCTTCTTCATCTGGAAGAAGGAGAGAGACATTAGCCTGGGGGTCCTGTCAAGCCTTTAGTATTCACATTACATGGATGCACCCAGGCTCCTGGGCACATCCCAGCTCATGAGCTGCCCTGCTTTTTAGCCCCAAGGCCATACCTCACAGAAGTCATGCCCAACAATGCACCTAGCAACAGTCTTCTTGCCTTTGAAACATCCGTCCCCATGACAGGAGAACGCTGCACACACTTTCCCCTACAAAAGAGGACCAGAGGAGACACTGTATATTCATTGGTCCGGAGAGCAGGACTCTCAAGACAAGAACTGAACTTCAGACAGCCCTTCTGTCCTGAGGGCTCCTTTCTAAATCCCCCTCTGTTCTTGGTATTCGGCCACCGCTGTCTCAGGCAGTTGAGATACAGAGAGATAAAAGACTAACAGTGCCCCGTCTGAAACTGCAGGAAACGTCAGTGAAACACCAGCGTAGCAAACAAGTTTCAAACCTCATTTTCCTTCCTCTTAACAGGGCTCTGCAAAGATAAGCACCTTCCCCTCCACGTAGGCTCAGGCTGCAGAGAAAGGCTGCAGTGCCTTTCTCTGCAGCCTGCAGTGCAGTGCCCCATCGGTCCCCACGCCCTCCCTGCAGCTGCGCGGAAGGCTCACCGCACAGTCAGTTCAAACTGCTTCAACCGATATAAGTGTTGGGCTTGGGAAAAGGCCTGTTTGACAGGGCTTGTTACAGATTCTTTCCTTTCAAAGCTCGTTAAGGATTTGTTCCCCTTTCCAGAGGCAGCATTTGACCCTGTAAAGCAGGCGCAGGAGGGACCTCTCCCTCTTCCCCTACTCAGGTGGGAGCTTAGCCGTCCCAGTGGCCACAGCCCCCAGGAGAGCCCACAGCCGCAGCAGCATCTGCCCGGTCGGTACCTACATTTCGGGGGGGAGCTCGGGGGGTGGTGGTGGTGGTGGTGGTCATAGGCGGCACAGTGGCGGGTGGCAGGTCACCTGCAGACACACGAGGAGCCCTGTGAGGCTGTGCCCAGCATGCAGACCGCGCAGAGCCCTCCACAGCCGCACATGGGACAGATTCACCAGTGCAGCTCACACTGTGGCCAGAGCTGCTGGGCCACCCCTTCCCCTCGCCCCAGCTCTAAAGGAGAGCAAGCCCCAGGGCAGAGGAGATGTGGCAATGCAGCCATGGCCAGCCCTCTGCAATGGGGTTTTGCCCACCCGTCTCCCTCCTGTGTGGCAGGATTAACCTCAGACCGCCGCTGGGGACCCTGCGGGCAGTTACCGTAGGAGCTGGCATTGAGCTGCAGGCAGAGGGGGGAGTTGCAGCAGTCCAGGGTGCATTGCTGCGTGCTCACACTGCTGTTGGTCCTGCACATCTGTGTGCCGCACGCGCTGCTGCACCTGGCTGTGTAGTTCATGCTGGAGAAACGATAAAGCTGCAATAGCAGAGCCAAAGGAAAAAATGCTAGGAGTGTGAAGAGATGCCATTACGAAGGAGGAAAAATAACTGAGACTGCAACAGAGAGAGAGCAGGGAAACAGGAGATTGACACAGACTTAATAGAGTACTGTGGATTCCCGATATAAAGGAAGGGAAAACAGACTTTCTGTATGACAGCCCCCCTGCGCCTCTGTCTCAGCGAGCTCCGTACCTCGCAGTAAGTCTCATTATGGCAGGTCACTGTTTTGTTGGCATGGGCTTCATCCTGGTAACACCTCTCCCCAGAGCACTGAAAGCTCTGGCAGGTGAGCTGGAGGGAGAACACACCAGGGTGTCACAGTGCAGTGAAGCCTCCTCACACAGCACCGCAGTGCTGTCCCCAACCACAGCCTTGCTCTCTGGAGGGGCTGCCTCTGCGCACCCACCCGCCATGCCCGAGGTGCTCCCCTGCCACCCCAGGAGACAGTCTTATGGGACTCCTGGCTCCCGTGAGAGACCAGTTGGGCTAGAGACCCTGTCCACTGGGCTGTAACAGCCCAGCCAACGGCCCTCTTTCCTTTCCTTACCAGTGTTTCTTCTGTACTGTTCACAGAGGCGTTGGCGGCCACCGAGGCGTTGGTGGCCACCGAGGCGTTGGCAACTGCGTCGAGCTCTGGAAGACACAAAGTTTCACCTTGGTGAAGGAAACGCCAACCTCGCACTCAGCAAGCCCTGCATCCCCTCCTGAGCCTCCACGCGGTCCAAAGGCATCTGCGGGAAGCATCGGTCACATTGTGGTTGGGATGTGGATGGCAGTTAGTGACAGGATGTCCCAAACAAGGTCCATTTGCAGCCAGTGACCGGGCAGCCCGACAAGCAGGTCAGAGACAACAGACTACCGCAGCAGCACTACGGACAGATGTTACAACAGCTTCTCCAGTCACACTGGATGTGAAGAACAGGCTTTTCTGGGGTAAAAACCTTGAAAAAAGGTTCCTCAGTGCAGCTCCACCCTACAGAATACAGCCTGGAGGGGACAGGGTCAAAGTCCCCGTTGCACCACGCTGCCTTTGCCCCGCTCCCCACAGGAGCCGCAGGTTTCCCTTGGGGTGCAGAGCTCACCTGCTGTGGCAAGAGGGTGCTGGACGCAGAGGTGCATAGCCAAGATGCAGAGCAGCAAGCCTGGAATGGAGGGGAGATGACTGAGACCACCGCATCTGCCGCCCGCTTTACCCACAGCCTGAAGAGCCTCCCCAGCAGCACAGGCAGCTCACCCTCAAAACACCAAATCCAGCCCCCACCAGCCTCCCTGGAGCAGGGTGGTGGCCAGTTCCCCTCAGGGAGGTCATGGGGAGCCCCACAGACACACCTGAGGTCAGGGACCCATGCTGGCCACGGGGGACCAGCCCTGCTGCAGGAAGACACCCCCCCCCACCTCCCCAGACCTCCAGGTGACCAGTGGCCACCCCTTGCCCCAGGGAGCCTCTGGCACATCCTCCGACAGCTGGGGCAGAGACAGACGTCCTGGGCACACCGGGACGGATGCCACTCTCCATGGTGCAGCAGAGCCCCTGTTACCTTGAACAGGGGGGACAAGCCATCGGCAACCTGCCATCTTCTTCCACCAGTAACTTCACCCGGGACCTGGCAGGAAGAGGCACGGTCAGAGCTGGGCAGCAGGAGGGGACAGTCCAGCGGTCACTGCCGTGGTCACAGCAGCACGGCTTGGGATGAGGTGGCAGAAACAGTATCAGGACAAGTTACTTAAAAGAGGCTTTTCCTGTTGAGGTTTTTTTTGAAGAAACCTTTCTCCTAGGAAATTCTACAGCCTTTATTCTGGACACCATGGGACACCAGAGAAATCCAGGCTGTTCAGCACTCCGTTTTTGGTCCCTGTAGTGGCAGGACATGCTTTTCAGGCAGGACTAAGTGACTGGCAATAACAGCACCCACCAACAGCACCTCTGAAAACTGCCATCCAGGTCATCTCAACAGGCTCTCAACCCAGAAATCACCTAACATGTAAATAACCGAATAATTCAGCACTCTTATCACTATGCTTGCCTGGACTTTAGGGACCAACAGTCAGGCCCTTTCAGCCACAGCTGCAGCAGGAGGCAGTTGAACAAGCGCAGAGGGGGCCTGGGAGCTGCCTACCCCAGACTGAAAGCCCCGAGCCACCAGTGCGGTGCTGGCCAACACAGCCATGCACCCGAGCAGTGCCGGGTGCCTGCTCCCGAGGGGCGGTTGCCTCTCCCCTGCGGCTCAGCCCAGCACAATCTCTGTCTCCAGCTCTTGTGCCAGCAGCAGTGCACCCAGCACAGGGCACAGCCGCATCGCTGAGTGGGAGCACGGGCTCTCCCCAGGGTGTGTTTGTGCCTGGGCTGCGCAGGAGGCCCAGAGCTCTGCTTGGATACCAGCTGCAAGCACCTTCGGAGGGAGAAGGCAGCTGCTGGGGGCTTGCCTGGCTCCCACCTGCGTTGCTGCTGAGCACCGTGGTCGGCTGCCGGAGCGTGCAGGAAGCTGCTCCCACAGAGGTGCGGGGCAGACAAACCCGGCACAGGTCTGCACTCTACCTCCAGTACGAGCCCCAGGGCTGCAGCACACTGCTGCACGTGGCCGCATGCTTGCAGGAGCGGTGCTCAGCCGCACGGTCTCAGCCCCAGGACGTCCACAGTTGCTCCCTCCTGAGATGCTCTACAAAACCACTGAGGCGGCTGCAGCTGCCTGCTGCTGACGGCACAGCACAGCTGCTGGCAAGCAGGAGCCCCCCAGGGAGCCACAAGCTCCCGTTGGTGTGGTAACCCTCCACCGGTGCTCGCAGGCAATACGCAGAGCTGCAGGCAGCTGCCAGGAGCACGAAGGCAGGGTCGTTATGGATAACACTTGGCACCATGCAGCAGTTTGCTGATGCTGTTGCAAATGAAGATGTGACCCACCAGCAGCAGCACCCATCACAGGAGGACCCAAGCCCACCAGCCCTCAGAGCTCAGGGCAGCAAGAGAGACCCTCCATAGCAGTTCTTGCTGTGGATGGACAAAGAGAGTCTGGTGTGAAAAATGGCCATTTCCAGACATGCCTGTGCAACAGGCCCGCAGGACCTGGGAAAGAGCAAAACACAGGCCTGTTGGTTCTAGCACACAACTCATGTGGAACATAAACAGGAACATTTACAGCTGAAGTAGCTTTCCCTAGCGAGGGGTGAAGTGGATCATAAAGAGCCATTGCACCACCAATGCTCAAATACTTCTGGTTAACTCACAATAAAGAGTCACATCCTTTCCACCTGTCCATCTCTGCATACATCTCCCTTCCCTGCCAGCCCACACCGCAGCCCCCCCAGCCCAGGACGGTGGCACACAGCCCTTTCACGCAGGATTTGCCACCTGCCTGGCCTGGGCACCACAGCCCTCAGGCTGTGAGCAGCTCGCTGCCTGGACTGAGTGAGGAAATGAGGCAGCACCTCTGGGAAAGCAATACAGGCTGGCCAGACGGGGCAGGAGGCAGGTGTGCCGTGACACAAGAGGTGGGCACAGGAGCCACCGCTGCTTCACAGCAGGGAGAACAGGGTTTTGCCAACAGCGGCTAGGCTTCATGACAGAGCAGGTTCAATGGACAGAGTTCTTCTGCTGTAAAGCTCCTGGTTACGTCCTTGCATGTGCCTCCACGCTGCCGTCAAGTCCTGACTACACAGAGATGTCTGCACAGCTTCTCACCGCCCAGTCCCTTGCCCTGCTGTTCACCCCCATGGTTTGGGAAATTCTACCTGCTTTGGTGCTTCCCATGACACCCAGCCCCCCGTTGGAGGAATCTCTCTGCTTTCATTCAACACCTCCACCTGTTAACTAAGGAAACAGTGGAGACGTGACTCCAAACAGGCTCCATGGCCAAGATCTCCAAGGAGAACTGTAACACTCCCCTCCTGTGTTATGATTTAGGCCCAGTTAGCATTCCCTGAGGACCTGGAATGGCTGAAGCTTGCATAGACACCACTGAGGCTGTTCATTCTGAGTGAAAGAGAAGACAATGCAGGCTGCTGCCTCTCCCACTTTCCAAACCAGGGCAGCCACCACCCAGGCCAAGCTTGGACAACCTTACTGAGCAGGGTGCCCCGCCAGCACAGCCCAACCCAGCTTCAGGGCAGACTAGGAATGAATGCCCACCAGACACGGCCTCATCCCAAGGAGAACAACTTTCCCCTAGGGCAGGGAAAGGAAAGAGCCCACAGCATTGACTCACCCTGTCCGTCTGCTCCCCGAAGCCCCAGCGCACCAGCAAAAGCCTGTAGCCGCTGCTAGCGGGGGGTGCCTCTGAGCACCAACAGCAACTGCGGTACCTGCCGCACAGGCTCACACCCTGGTGCCAGCAACCAGCCCCACCCCTGCCAACCACGGGCTGCGCAAACCATCACCCAGGGGAAGTGTTTGTTACCTGCTGCTCCCCAGCATCTCGAAATGCAAACAGCCCTGCACAGCGACAACAGAGAATGGGGTTTTCTGAGGCTAGAGAGGTCACACAAGCCAACTCTATACCAAAATGAAACCCCACCTGAGGGGCTGGAGGGGGCATGAGGACTGCCACACTGCTGGAGAAATTACCACAAACTGCCCATACAGCCCAACCTAAATCAATCTCTATGATTATTCCCTGAAAAAATCCCCGTGGCCAAACCTCCACAGGGAGACAGACCTGAGGCAAAAGCAGCAATGCAAGCCAAATAAATTTGTTTTGCAAAGGCGCCCAAAGAAAACCATATGCTTACAGCAAGATACAGTATAGGACTGTTACTCGTTGTCAGCATGCAACACTCACATGTGCTTTACAGAAAGTCAATCATCATAAAAATTTCCATCAGAACAGGAACAAGAGAGACGCAATTGTTTCTGACAATTCAAACTGCGTAAAAAGCATTTTTAAAATACCGTAATCAAATCTCTTTCTTCCAGCATACGAAAGGAGACAAGTTTCTCAGCACTTCCTAAATTAAAACCAGTTTATTTTCAAGGGTGTTTTTTTTTTTAATACAAAATAACATCACAAGTCTGCTTTTCACAAGGGGCTTACTAGAAAGTGATTCTATAAAGTATCCTTGAAATCTATATTCATGCACATAGAAAACCCAGAAACTGAAGAGGACTCAGAGGTGCTGACACAGCTCCACTTGCTTTTCAGATGTGAAATCCTTCACTTGGGAAAAGCTACAGCAGCCCTTGACGTTTCAAGTCTTCATAGGTCTTTTTATTCACCACGTTCCCACTGGAATCCTCGTATTCCTCCTAGAATGGAATGAACAGTTTAGAAACACCTGGATGCAGCCTGACTCGGGTTGTACTACAGCATTTGAATTTTAGCTCCAGCAGCACCTACTGAACACAACCATCCTGCCAAGAACGTCTCTACATGAAGGTATGCAGTGGGTCTACCGGCAGGCTCCATGAGAAGAGCTTATCCAGAGTCAGAATAATTACAAGCCGTACTACAGGCTGTATTTCCCACAGTTGCCCTGCATACTCTTGAAAAACGGTTTGAGACAGAAGTTTAAGAAAAGGCACTAGTGTAAGTGTTCGCACTGCTCACACCACTTCCTTTTCCTTCTCACAAAGCAAAGGTGACATTGTAAAGCAGTGTATTAAAAGATTCTTACACAAAGGGCTGAGTCTGTCCTATCAGAACTACTTTCCAATACAGCACAAGAAGTGCTTTTCTTACATCACCACTGACAGGAGCTGTACAACCAACAGTGTAGGTTCCTGCTTTCTCTCCAGCATGCAGGGGACTCTCTTAGAAATTCTTTTGACAGAGCCAGACAGTTCAGGTAGGGTAAATGGGAGGTTCCCATGTACACAGGACTAGAGACATCCAAATGCCTCTGTAACATCTCACCTCTGTATCGGGCTGCCATCTCTCTGAAGCCTTCTGTTGTTTCAGCTTTGCCCACACTGTAAATACAAAGTCATACAGGACCTGATGCCACTTCCCTTGAGATACTAGTTTTTTATCTAGTAAAATACACAGATGAGCTTTTTTTTTTTTTTTTCCTTTCTTTTAAAACACTGTCACTTCAGCAGTCCAGGAGTGTACCTAATATCCATTACAAATATATCATTCCCCTGTACAGTTCACTGAAAGGCACAAGAACTAAAGCAAACAAAGCTTTAAAGTGGTCATTCAGGATGGGACACAAGAAACAAAGGTCCAAAAACACTACTTCAGAGATACAGCTCCAAAGGTAATAATAGCTTGTTTGGGAAGTCAAGGCTTTACCTGTTTGGTTTCTTCTAAGCAAGAATTAATTTACCTCCAGGAACCATAACCTGTATCTGTTAACCTAAGTGGGGCAGATTCAGGAAACAACTTCTGCATGTGGTAGCCTCCTCAAAACATCAGCACAGATTAGCCACATTAAATTACCATCACTGTAAGTCCTAAGTACTGTAGGCTTTCAAAATCTGCCTATAGGCTCTACCATTTCTGAAGGCTTTTCTGGCGGCTTTTCTGGCTTCCCCACGAATATGTTGACGAACGTCAATTAAGTAAGAGTTACATGGGATGACGCAGCCACATTCTGCCTAAAGAAATGGTGGCCCATTGCACTTGGCTGAGATTTCATACACAAAGCATCGCAGACAAAACAGCTGGCAAGAAATGAACACTTCGCTGGCAATTCCAGCAAGCATCTACTCCTGCAGGGGTCCAAAGAAAAAAAGCCACTCTCCTTTTAAGAGCCGGGAGGGATGGTCCAAGGAAGGATCATCCCACATGCACCACGTTTCTTACCCTCTTTCCCGAAACTAGTCTCTGGTCATAGGGTAAGACAAATTTTTGGCGAGAGCTAAGATGAGCGTTCTTGTGCCACATGCTCCCTGTTCTGCCATCACTACTTACATGAGACTGCATCCTCAATCTGTGTGACATTGGCAAAATGTGCAGTGTTGGGAATGCCCAGGCATCTCATCCCGTGAGCATGTCGCCACTCCTGGGGAGAAGAGGCAAGAGGTCAGTGTATGAGAGGGAATGCCACTTCATCCGCAATGCCAAAGACTAAAAGACACATTAACATCTGGACAGGGTGAAACACATACTATCAAAATACAAATCTACCAGTCCTAAAAACCTCTATAAAAATTTTTTTTTCTGTATTTTAGACAGTAACAATACACTGGCAGTCAATAGGCACTCTGCACCAGTCAGACCTGGATACTGGAATTAGTGTTCAAACAAGAACGGACCATACAGAAATTTGCAGAAGAGATCTTAGTATGCCCTACATAATTTATTGTTCCAATCGCATGGCGCTGCAGCATCAGCCCAGACCCACATTTTAGAAGTGGAAGAAGTGCCACTCGGGCACTCCAGTGATTTACTAGTTATTTATTACCAAGATTATCTGAAGATAGTACCGATGTTTTTGTAGCAAAACATTACTTACTGCAAAGTGACGCTGAAAAGCTTTGGGCCCTCTGTAGGTGTAGTTACCACAAATCTCACAATTGTAGTTGATGTTTAAACCATGTAATTTATATAACCAGTATGGGATTGGCTGACAAGCAAAGAGAAACAAAGATTAGGCCAAACGGCAAGGCAGGTTCAAACAGAAGAGTAGTGTGGAGTCAGTGACATCCCCCACTTTTCCAGACCTGACAGTCTCAGTTACCTTGCCATCCCAACCAAGAGGCAGATTTTTAGGATTATAAATGATTTCATTTTCTTCATCTTCACTCTCACTCTCACTGATCTGCTCTTCCTCCTCCTCCTCCCTCTCTTCCCCTGTCCGTGCTTGCTTACGCTGCACATTCTCGTGAGTGAGGTGTCTCTGTTCCTAGAGCGCGAGAAAAGAGAAGGAATTGTTCACACAATGTGACAGCAACAAAATAAGGGCAAACTCTTGCAGTGTGAAACACTTCCTCAATGTACAGAGGGAGGGGAATGGAAGACCAGTACAAAACAGAGAACTCTCATTTTATTTAGCCCAACAACTTAGGTTTTTAGTATAGCATTTCCTGCTTCCAAAGAATGAAAAACTTGTACTACCATTAGCACTTCCAAGATGACAAACTAACAGCAACAGCCACCCTGCTAAAAGCAATCACCCCAAACTGAAGCAAGGACTTAAGGCAAGCATCAAGGCAGAACAAGTAAAGGTTTGTAATACCATGTGACTTAGGGATAGAACAGAAATTATCTGCATTGATGTAGTGCCTAGAAGAAGAAAAAAAAAAAAAACAACCCCACCAAAAAAAACCAGGCTTCCCCAAGGGAACATGTAGCCTCTGTATCTGGATCTGTTCACAAAAGCCTGCCAAATAATTAGCTAACGGAAATATAAATGTAATCCATCATACTCTACTTACTGACAGAAAAAGCTATCTGCCAAAATGCACTTTAAAACATTACAACTCTGGACATGAAAATAACTCTTCTGGGCACACTGTCTGTGAAAGAGCTGGGTAAAGATGTGGATGACCTTCCAGTGACTATTTGACAGCTCAAATAAAAAGCTCAAAGACAAAATCCTTACCCCAAGGACTTCTACATACTCATAAATCTGAGCTTCCAGGAATGCAAGATCTTTATTTCTTTCAGTATCTCTGGAAATAGATAAAAAAACTTCAGGAAGCCCATTCCAGCACTGCGAACATCATGTGTACACTGAACTCCTAAAGACACATTTGACTTGTATACAGCAAGAAGGCAGAAACAAGTACCAAACAGCTCGCATAAACTGAACTGCACACAAACCATTCAGCTCTGATATCTTCCATTTGGTTCAGGACTATTTGGTCCAACATGAAAAGCTTCTAATACTCCAGAATCTCTCTGTCACGACTATACAAGAGTGATGTCTGTAGAATACTTCTCATCCAAGTGAAGAGAACAACACCAACCTGAGAATGACCTTTAGGAACTCACCTTTTGCTTCCTTTTGTCTTTGGATTCTTAGCAAACAAGGAAGGGTCAAGTGCTTCTAGGGATTTGCCTTTAGTGCTAAAAAGTCTCTGAGCACGCTCTTCCAGAGTCCTATGGAGAAGCAGGGAGGAGACGAGTCCAAACCATAGTTTTACATTTCCTGAGAACTATTTGAATTCATGCAACAAAATTCTAAATTTAGCTCTTAAGAGATCATGAGAGTTCCTATTATCTTTGTCTTCATTCCTTAAGCCAAATTCTTCTATACAAGAGACTTCAGTACAGGACACTTTTCAAAACAGTAGATCGCAGTATCCCCTGATTGGTTCTCAACGTTTTGTCTTTCAAACATCATTAAAGTAATTCTTGTACAATAGAGATGACAAAAGAAGTATCCCATAAAGGAATGCAAGACAGGAAGACCTCAAAAACTGAAAAGGAACAATGAAAAGACTGCACCTTACCCGCCACATTTTAGTCCTAGGGCCAGTAAAGCTGATTTTAATCTGTCCAGTCCCAGGGAGGCCAATTCCTGTTCAATTAAAGTAAATCACAATAAGAGAGAAGCTATTAAACAAGTACAATATGGATGTATGTCCATTTTAACTCATTAAAAAAGAAAAAAAAAACCCAAAGAACAAACAGCATTCAAGAAAGGACTGTCAAGGGTGCACCACTCCTCACTGAAAAATGAGGAATGTGACAAATCTAACCGGATCTTTCAAGTCACATCCCCCTAATGGGAGAAATTAAGTCAACAGCATAATCAAAGTTTCATTCAGAAAACACAGAGCGAGAGGCAAAAGCGCAGCAAGTAAAATTATGAAAAGAAACAAAATGGCTAAGTGCTAAATTTTGAGCAGGTGGAGGCTAAGTGCAGAGCACTGAAAACATACCTCCCAAGAGGAAAACGCTGAGAGATCCAGGTGGGCTCCAGCATGAGTGAGTGCACTGCTGGTCTCTTTCTGCCAAGAAAAACCACATGCAAGATCTTTGTGACTTCCTACAACACTTCATGCAATATAATATTCTAACCTCAAGAAAAGCAGTTCATTTCACAGAGAAAAATTCTCTCACTAAACTGAGCAATGGAACAATAGAAAAGATACAAAATAGGCAAACCTTAAAAAAGGTTCGTTTCAAACTGGTTACACTGGTTTTCAAATTCAAGTTAGTATTAAATTGCATCTTTGTGATACACAGCTACACACCTTGCTATTAGACTTAAATTAACCTCAGTGATTACTTTACACAAATGATTCGCAGAAAACCTATCACAAATACAGAAGCATTCACACGGGCTTAACAATGGCTCACCGGCCAGCCAGGGAACGTTCCATTTTCCCACTTCTTCTCAAACTCAGTCTGAATTTTCCCAAAAAGTTCATTCTGGTCCAGTAACGGTTTCACTCGATCTGTGTAATCCTGTAGGTACTCAAGAAGCATTTCAAGGTACCTGGCAGAGTAAATCACAAGCACAGGTAATTCAATATCAATCTCTAATGTATCTCTCTAACCACATCTTTGGAAAGCAATTACCCTCTAGTACTCCAAAGGGAAGTCATCAAGATTACAACGGTTTTCAACACATGATTTCTAGATGCAGCAGTTACAAGGATAAAGTAAGGTCCTTCCACAGAGTAGAACGTGGCTTTCCACATTTTTGCTACGCTGCATGTTTTCTCAGGGCTCAGACACACAACTGCACTACTATAGCTCAGTGATCCAATTTACATGAGTTAAGTTTGACTGGTAATTATATTCTTAGCAGCTGTACACTTAAGCAGCAAATTCCTTCTCATCAACTGTCATAAAAGAAGCAGGTAGACAAAAAGGCTCACCTCTTATATTCAGCATTTTTTCTCTCCTTGGGAATATCGAAGAGTTGGTCAAACGTGGATAAGTAAGTGATATAATCCAATTTCTAAGAATGAAGATGTTTGAGTCAGACTTTATACACATGCAGCCAAATTAACATCCAGTTTCCAGCTACCAGACCAGAAGAAAAGCACTCGCTCATGCCATTATTCTGGACTGCAGAGGCAAGGGGTTCTCTGTGCGCTAACACATTGCCTTAGACACCTATCAGTACTTGGTAGCAGAAAACAGAGGCTTTTTATAAGGCCATCATTACATTAACAATAGAGAGATATCAACTGAAGAGAACAGAAGAGCAGAGTCATGAAGCAGCATTCAGAATTCAGATGCTGTCAAGCTGTATGTACAAAGTGACTTTGAAATAGGTATTTGGAAATAAACTTATTTCTGTAAGGGGAAAAAAACCAAAACCAAAACCAACAAATAACCATGAACCAACCAAAGAAAAAACCCTTGGCCTTAAGCACTGAAGGTGCCCAGACACATGCAGCCACTTACCTCTGATGATTTTAGATTAATGTACTTGAGATAACAATCATGCAGATCTAAGTATCGTCCATACCCTTCCTCATCTGTGAACTCCACCAGATCTGTAGGAAAGATCATGAAGAGCTTTATTATGAGCTTAATCTTCCCTACTTATAATACATATGCTTTAGAAAAGGATTAACTGTGGACCAATTTATGCTTGAGGAAGATGTTTACAATGCAAGTGGGATACTCATTGATCAGACATCTGACCGCTTCTCTGTGTAAGCACACTAGAACACTCCTTAAGAGGAGCACCACTACTGTGAAATATTCCAGGAGGCTGCTGTTCAGAAGAATTTAAATGGCAAAAGAACAATTTTCAGAAGTAATTTAGAAAAAGGGAGGTGGAACCCTGAAATATACAAAACAGATCAAACAACTCATTAAATAACACCTCTCCAGCAAGCACCATATTTTCACTTAAACTGGCCTCAGAGAAAAACTACAAACTTACTTTGAGCTTCTTCACTCGGGTTGTCTCTGGCCTTCAACAGTTCCTCAAACTCCACTGACATCGGAACACAGATCTTCAAGAACATACAGCAGTTACAGAAAAAAATTATTACTTCAGCTAATGTCCCAGAATAATTAATATAAAATCACAATAGGTTGCAAACAACAAAACTGTTAACTGAAAAGGTATCCAAAGCATTTATTCACCATTACTTTTACACAAAGAAAAAAAGTCTGACTTTAGCCAGCATGAGAAAAGCAAGACCAAATGCCACCTCAGCAGCAGAACATTCCTGAGCTAACACACAGCAAGCAGAGAACACGGTTAGCATCTTGCATCTTCTGTTCATACTGCTCTCACAGGAGCTTACACACTGCCTCTGAAGCACTACCTAACCTTGAACGTCTTCTTTTCTCAAGTAACATTTTAGTGTGCTTAACACTTGTATATTAAGGCAATTAAGCTGGGAAAAAAAAAAAGTCTGTTTGTTGTAGGGATGAGGTCCAACAGACCACAAATCACCTATTCTTATGAAGTAGATAACTACTTACCTCATTTGGGTGCTTCCGATGAAATTCCTTAATTTGCTTCAGTCTGTTGTAGAATTCTGCAAATTCATTTGGCCCTGAAATGGCACTGAGTTCTTCTTTCCGTAAGCTATGAGTTCATGAAAAAGGACAGATTATGAGTTGAAAGGAAAACATGCTGACACTGATACAATCTTTTTCCAGGTCTAGTGCTGCATTTTGATCACACAAATCTCCAGTAAGACTGACTGCAAACCTCCGAAAGTCACATCAGCTCTCACAGTCCGCCAGCTTACGGTTTGAGGCTCCGGGTCAAGTCTCCCACTGAACATGCTGTAGCCTCCACTTACAAACCTTCAAGGCAACTCATGGTCTCCCCCCATGACTTAAACCAAGAAAATAACAAAATGCATATATGCAGCACATACATATCCAATGTGCAATCTGGGTCCTGCTCTAGCAGGTTTAGTCTCCGAAACCTGATTCCTGGTCTCACGTACCAGCATTACTCCTCATATATTTACAATTAACTTAAAAGAGCCCCCAAGTTCTTCATCTGCAAAACACGTTCAGCAGACATTCAGGTGCACACACATCAGACAAGGTGTTTGTATAAGCACTTACCCATCCTTGTCGTCATACAAGTCTCTCAGGTTGCCGCTCACTTCCATGTACCTCTAAAAAAACAAAAGAAAGCCCCAAATGCCACAGAGGACGTTACCAGCGGCAAGACCCGCTCATTCCCGGGCCTCCGGCAGCACCAAGCAGAGGCCTGGCCCGCCCCGCGCTGCTCCCGGGGCCGCCGTCGGAGCCCGCCCCAGGCCTGCC
>WAAD01017013.1:0-37266 GCA_013389945.1 Fregata magnificens | reverse complement strand
GGGCGCGGGGTCCCTGCCAGCACGGCGGCTGCTGGGCGAAGCCCTCCGGAGCAGGAGGCTTTGGGGGCGTCCACCCGCGTGTGAAAAACTGGCCCGGTGCCACGGGAGCTGCCCGGGCAGAGCGGCGGTGCGGGGCGATGAGCGGGTGCTGGCGGGCCTCGCGTGGCCGTGCTGTCACCCGGCCCTGGTGGTGACATGTGCCACCTCTCCGCAGATGCCACAGGGCTGCAGAGAAGCCCGCAAAGATCTGGTAGCAGCCCCGGTGCTTCCTCTGCAGATGGGGAGCTGGAGGGAAGCGATTTCTGCCATCGGCATTTGTTCCTTCACACAAGTAACCTGCACTGCAGTTTTAGGCGAAGCGATAAGGCGCAGGAAGGCTGCTAACCTGACAGTGCACCCAAAGGAACAGCTTGCTGGTTTCTGTCCCATCTGCCCGCTCAAGAAAACAGCAGCAGGGTCTGAGGTAAGCAGGAGAGGTGTTTCAGTGCCAGGAGCAGCTGCTGGAGGAAATCACAAGCCTGAAGACCGCAGTGGTACCCACCTGGCACACTGCAGCCACAGTGGCAGGGTGAGAGGAGCGGGGGAGGCAGGGCTCGGGCCAAAGCCCATGTCAGAGTAGGCCTGAGGAGCTGGAGTCCCCTTGGACCAGGTCCCTGGCATTTCTGTGGTCTCAGCTCCCCAGTGCCTCAGCTGCGAGCAGCTATTTAGTCGTTCTGTTGCCAGGGAGAGACAGATCATTGCGCAAGTGCCAGAAAAGCAACGACAAAACCAAAGGTGCCGACAGCATGACCTGGACAGAATCTGGGCACTGGAGCCCGCAGAGGGCCTTGCAAAGCTCCCTGGCACCCCTTTTCCACCATTTCCACCAGCGCTGTTATTAACAGGCTTGACGTCCTGCTCTGGTACAGGCCTGGCGGCACACCACATGCCCCTCACTGCTGAGGCCACAGGGATGTGCTGGCCAGGACCCTGGAGCTGCCCTCTCTGCAGGAGGGGACACAAGTCTGATGGTTGAGAGAGAAAAAGGGCTGGAGAGGGAGCCCCAGCAAGGGGCAGGCAGACTCCCATGGCCAGGAGCAGGGCTGGATCCTCACACACGGGGCTGGCTGCACGTGCAAGGCCCTCTGCAAACGGCTTTCAGCAGAGGAAAGGGTTGCCACCGTCGTGACTGCTTACGTTTCCTAGTCTAGTAAATCAGAGTGAAGGAGGGTGTCATGTTGTATGAGGCCATTAGCTTAAAGTATACTCAAATAGTTAGCAGTCACCGAGAAAATGCTGGTTTATGCAGAGCAGCTGGGCTCCGTGCTGTCCAGGCTGTGCAGAGAGCTGGGGTGGGTGTGCAGCAGTCTCTGCCAGGAGAGCTGCGATGCTGCACAGCCCTGCCTGCCTGCCAGGAGTCCTGCCTGTCCCTCCGTGGCAGCGGCTGGACCCCAGCACTGCAGCAGCCCAGCCCAGCCCTGCTGGGCACAGCGCCCAGGGGGTTTCTGCAGGCAGGAGCCCTCCTGGTGGCTGCCTTCCAAGCCCCTCCAGGCCTGCCCGCAGCTCTCCCCAGTGCTGACCATATTTGGTGGCACAGACTGCCCCAAGATGCTGGCATTGGGTTTGGGATCAGGACTGACCCCAGCGTTGGAGGCACAATGACCTTTCTTGAGAAGCAACAGTGAAGTGGAGGAGGCAAAGTTAAAAGCAGGAGACACTTGTGAAACCATTCCCATCTCAGCAGGCAGCAGCCTTGGGGCAGTCTTGAGGGGTGGGACGGGGCTGGGCTGGTGTCAGAAGGTGGGAGAGGGGAATGGAGGAGACGAGAGCTAAATAGATACCCAAAAGTCCTGTTCCAAACACTGCTAGCACAGCTGCTTTCCATAGCATTATGCATGCACAAATGCAACTGTGTGCACTCTGAAAGAGCCTTGGCCTCTCCTGGAAACTCAGCACAGCATTCAGCCTGGTAGCACGTGCGCCTGAAGTCCTCCTAACCATGGATAACTGCTCCAAAACTCACTCATACCCCCGTGCAAGCGCAGGGTGTGCAGACGACCCCCCCCCCCCCGCAGCCACACAGCAACTCCACCCTGCACAGCGTCCTTCAGCCATCCACCCACACACTGCCCTCTGCATACGCGTGCTCTTCCTCTCTGCTGAGGCATTGCTGCAGAACATACGCAACAAGGACAGAGAAAACAGGAAGAAGTACTTAGAAAATGTCATGGCTTTAATGACCCTTATCAAAATTATTGTGAGCTTGCTTAAGTAAACATTCACCCTGCATGTTCCAGAACCCGTCTGGAAGCAGAACGCAGCTTTCATGCAGCATCAGGGCCCCAGCAGGCCTGCCTTTTGGGGAGCACTGCTCCTCAGGGCTTGCCCGGGGACAGGGCGGGCAGCATGGGTGTCCAGCCCACGCAGCACAGGGTGCTGAGAGCCAAGGCAGAGCGTGTAGTGACTCTGAGCTACCTGCAAGCCTGCCTCCACCTTGTCTTCCTGAGAAAATTCTTGAGCCCCAGGAAGCAGGACGGACGGGGTCTCGCAGGCATGGTCGCTTAGCCCAGAAGCAGTTGTTACCCATAGCACACAGCTTGTAAAATCACCTCCTGCAGCTGAGCTTGAGGTAAGGGCTGAACGCAGGGCAGGGAAGGAATGCCCAGGCTTGGCACCGCTGGGTGTCCCTGTCACCTATACTCATCACAGCCGCCCAGGCAGAGCTCCTGGCCCCACGGCCAGCACTGTGCACCCACCCCAGTACAAGCCCCCACGGCCCTCCAGCCAGGGGAGAAAACCCTCCCCATCCCACGCAGGTGGGATGCCAGCAGCTGGCAGAGTTGACAGCCTCCAGCAGCATTACACAGTCATGAATCAGAGTCCAAACTGGAACATGCCTGAAAGAAATAAGCATGTAGGATCTGGTATGCAGCCCTCACTCTGTCTCTCATGGGTCAGAGCTGTTGCCCTTGCTACCTGGGAAGTGCAGACTTTCGTTGCCTGCCAGGCTTTCAGCAACATGACTGCGCTTGAGTGACACGATCCTGATAGAAGTCCTCCCACAGAAACCATGGCTGCAACCTTCCACTTTCACTTGGATTTTAATTGCCATCTTCAGATCCACCCTAAATGCCAAGGAGAGATCATGCCAGTGCTTTGCCCCCACTTTGCCAAATGCAAAGCTATAATTAAATTTTAACTCACAAATAAATTAATCATATTTTTCTACCATGCATGATAAATTACTTTAAGCCAAAAGCAACAACAAAAAAATTGGGCTTAATTACGGCAGACAAACATGATCCTGCCCTGGGAACAGCCAATTCACTGAGGAGAGAATAATACTGAAGGTAAGAATATTGTCTTTAATTACTCGCTTGCACTACAGGCTGCCCCGAAGTACGTCATTTCTTCCTCATGAATGCCTGTCTAAAAATAAAAACAGAGATAAGATTTTGAACTTAGTGTTCTTCCATTTCCCTTTGCATGAAACTTCATCCCTGGAAAGGGAAGGAGATGAAATCTAGCAATGTCCCATCCAGTCACATGGCCTCTTTATTTTGGGCTGCTGCCACTAGGAGGGTCGAGGTGGGACAAGACCAGCCCCTGCTGGCCTCCCTCCTCCTCACCCCACGAATGGCAGCGCACCTGGGAGAAGGTTTGCTCCAGTGGGAGAAGGTTGCCCCAGGAGATGCCATTATGTCCCAGAGCAGTGGCGCAGCCCTTGCAGCCTCTCAGTGCCATGTGCCGCAGCAGCAGCCTTTGTGCCCATGGCTGTGGGACAGACCAGGGAGGGACATCACGCAGTTTTCCTGGAAGGAAAGTTGGGATGATGGGAGCAAACCTACTTGTGCTGAGCTACCACTCCTTCCCCACCTCCCCAGGACCTTCACTAGGCGCTGCCCTGGCAGGGTGGGGACAAAGGGACAACAAAAAAGACCTGGGGGAGTAGTCACAGGATGCCTGCAGGGTTCAGCCTGGCTATAACCACATCCCTGCCTCCTAATACTAGAGACAAAGGAGAACTATTCACCCTTTAACACTGGCTCTCCCACCAGCCCTGGGACCTGCAGCGATTGCCCTGGAGACCTGCCTGTTACCATTGTGGGGCCAAGCCCGAGCCTCCAGCTTCACCCAGTACTGGCGCAGCCTCCTGACTGGTCACCTGGAGGGATGCAGGAGCAGCCAAGGTAGGTCCGTGCTCGGCTTGGGGAGCCCAGACAAGGCATTACTGGCACAGTAATCTGACATGCTATCTGAACCTGTGTGCAGCTACAGCTGGAAAAGGGGCAAATGCCAGCAGACAGCTGGGAGCTGAAATTAGCCCTTCCCTCCTGCGCAACCGCAGGCAGGAGCAGGCAGAGCTCGCTCCCCAGCTGTGCAGCTCCCTTCAGCTCTGGGACACGGGCACATGTCACTGCTGCGCAGACCGTATCCGACACTCCCAATAGCTCAGCTCTCCTCCGGGGGAAACTCTGGCTGGAAAGAGAACAAACCCCATGGAAGTGAAACCGCTGCCTGCGGCGAGCCCAAGCCAGGAGCAGCTGTGTCCGTCTCCAGGGGAGGAAGCACACGGCCAGCACGTGCCCAGCACGGGCACCACTGCATGGCTAGCAGCGAGCAGCCATTGTCACCGCTGAGCTAAGCTGCTTCTGGTGCCCTGGGCCATGACACAAGGCTGCTTCCAGGCACTGGGGAGCGTCACATCCCTGTCCCCGTCCCCATCCCTGCCCAAGCCCTGTGGCTGCACCAGCCAGCCCATGGCAGGGCCCTGCTCTCACCCTGGCACTTGCCCTGGCCCAGAGCAAGCAGCCCTTTTGGGACACCTCACCAGGGCCGGGGCAGGCAGTGGCTTGGACCTGGCTCTGCCCATCGGGGCTGCAAACGCAGTCCCTGATCCCGTGCTGGTGGTGCAGGTGAGCTCAGCTCAGACACATTTGGTTAATGCCAGAGCCTCTTTCTACACTCCCAGTGCTGCCCTGGACTCCCAGCGAGTTTCCCTGCTCCCACCTCGCCCCGCGCAGCAGCCCCAGCCCTGCCCTCCCTCCTGCACTATTCGCCTGTGCTTAATAATATTTTCATGACTGTTTTAGACCCGCACTCTGGGAGTCTCAGGGGATGTTTGTGCATGACATCACCCTCCCCCTCCCGTAAATCAGGCACTGGGCCGTGTATAGCCATGACCCATTCATGACAGGGATAAAATCCAGATGTTCCAGTGCTACGTGCAGCTGGGTCATTTCCTTTTTTGGCTAAAAACGTGAGGCTCTTGAGGCTGACTGAAAGAGGAGCCTGGGGGCCCTTTGTACAGAAACCTTTTGTGGTTAATCCCTGGAAACAGCGCTGCAGAAACAAGGGTTTGTGGTGCTCCTGCTGGAGGACAGGCTCAGCTGGAAACCTCCCGGGCTGGAGCTGCTCGCTCACCCTTTGAGGCCGAGCAGCAGCAAAACCAGAGCCCGGCGCAGGTCACAGGGCAGCAGCAGCAACAAAAATCTTACTTCAAAAACCCTGATAGCTGCCAGAGCAGGAGCCTTTGAAGGAGCCAGGAATGTGCACGCACAGAGCCAGTGCTGTGGTCCCACACGGGCCCCATGGGCTGTGCCTGTTGTGCTGCCGAAGCAGCACCCGCAGGAACCGAGCCACTGTGCAGGGGGAACGGAGCGGGGTGCTGGGGCAGGCAAGCCCAGAGGAAGTCGTGGCAGCTGTTAGTAAATGTAAAGGAATCTGTGGAAAATAGTTTCAGATGTTAGGGGAATAAATGGCTCCCCGGCTGATAAAAGTGAATAATGAGCATGCACCGCTTCGGGGAAGGCTGCCAGAAGGAGACCACTGTTATCCCGACTGGAGACTACAGCAACTTCCCCACCAAACCTCCTCCCAAGAGCCTACATGTGCAGACTGGGGAGTACATATCTCAGGGGGAACGAGGCTTGTCTGCACAGCGGGATACAATTCAGTATTGCAGCCATCCAGACCAGCTCCTGCAGCAGAGCAGCATCCTGGCTGCTGCTGAGCCCAACCCGACAACCAGCATGGAGGCATTGAGCCCATGCAGCACTGGCACCAGCTGAGTCCTGCTCAGGCCCGTCCTGCAGAACAGCCTGCCCGGACAGACAGGCAGCCCCAGAACCAGGAGCCCACTGCAGCCCCACAGCAGGAAGAGGGAGCTGCCATTCCTCTGCCATAACCCAGGGACACTTCCACAGGTGATGCTGGGTGTGTGGTTTGGGGAGGGGGTGGCATGAGCACTGGGGGGATTAGCCGTCCCCAGTACAGGGTTAGGGGTGAGGACAAGGCTGAGCACAGAGCTGCAACACTGATTCAGACAGTGCTCTGCCCTGTGCCTGCTGTTCGAGAAACACATGAGAGCAAGCATCACTAAAACGGTTTATTATATAAAGCCGTAGGAAATACACAGGAGGCGGAGGTTTAGGACACTTCCTTCTAGAGACTGCTCCAAGCTCCTCAGAATAGCAAACACACAAACTCTGATTTGCCTGCATCAAAGCTTTCAAATGAGGGTTCAACAAGGATCTGAATACAGAGTTAATAACACTTCAACATGCATAACATTTTCTGTTTCTAAGTGAAGCCTGGGGCGGGGGGGCTAGCCCCATCATCCTGCAGTTGGTTACAAAATGACAAATATTCATGACAAAAGAGTACAAAAGGAAAAAAACCACAAGAAGATGCTTTCAGAAAAGCATGTGGCTGTCTAAGCAGGAAAGCAGGGTGAGCATAAGTGCCCCAGCAAGACAGAAGCAAAAGGGATGTAGAGACAAGGCAGGCAGGAGCACCCCACTGCAGAGGGGCCTTAGCAGGGCCCAGGGCCAGCTCAGCCATCAGGCAAGGATGGCTCAAGTCCTCATATGAGTCTGGGATGGCTCAAGATGTCATATTTTGCACAGTTAGGGCCAACACAGGGACTTGGGAGATGCAAAGCCCCTCCTCAGGGCAGCCCAGGTACCACCTTTGCTTTGCTTCTCGTTTGGGACACAGCGAGGGATGAGCACGGCTGGGGGAGCTGCCGCTTTCTGCCCACCGCAGCGGGGGACACTCAGCCCTGGCAGGAGCAGGTTGTGGACACCCTGACTGCCCCCTCAGC
This sequence comes from Fregata magnificens, assembly GCA_013389945.1. Taxonomy (NCBI): domain Eukaryota; kingdom Metazoa; phylum Chordata; class Aves; order Suliformes; family Fregatidae; genus Fregata; species Fregata magnificens. Next base: position 30,182 of record WAAD01017013.1, on the reverse strand, counting down.
TGACCTCCACACTGGAGCCCTGCACTCCCACAGACCCTCCCTTCCAGCGCTCCCAGCAGCCACCGAGCGCAGCCACAGCCTGTGGGCAATGCTCCCCTCCCCGGATTAACTGAAAGTCTTCAGTGTTACCTGTGCCGCTGGCGGCTGGGCTCAGTAAGGCAGTCCCTGTCCCGTGGTTCCCCATGAGAGGGACAGAGCAGGAATAAAGCCCTCAGTGCTCTCAGCCTTCAGCATGCCTTCCCCGGGGCTCAGCCAGGCGCATCTCAGGGGGGACCACCAGCAGGCCAATACCCACCAGCTCCAGCTCAGACATCGCAGAGGCAGCAGCAGATCACAGCACAGATGGACGGGAACGGGGCAGGGAGGTGGTGGGGGCAGAACACCCCGTACCTGCAAGCAATGTGAGCTCCTCATCCACATCTGAGTGAGAGCACCTCCACAGAGATGTGCAGAGCAAAGGGTCTGGCCCGCAAACGGTGAGGCGGCTACAGAAATCCGGAGATGGATCCCATCTGGCAGGACACATGTTCTTCTCCTGGTGACACTCCAGCCTGGTGTCCCCAAACCTCCCAAACAGGGCAGAGAGTGCCTTTCGTGCCCGGGTCAAGCAGTGCCACAGGCCAGCCGTGTGTATGGAAAAGGTTGTGCTGCAAAGCCATCTGCAACGCAGGCCAGGACGGCCAAGCCGCATGGACCAGGAGTTGCTGCCTTATATCACACAGAGCAAGGGAAGCACATGGGGAAAAAAGTCAGCACTGTGCCAAGGGGAGCAAATACATGCTGCCAGCGTGCAGATCCAGCAGCCCAGTGCTGAAGCTGCTGCTGCTGCCCTTTGCTCAGCTGGGGCCCTGGGCTCAGCTCGTGCCTGGTCAGACAGGAAGCAAAAGGAAAGAGTAAATAATGGGGGGGGTCTTGAAGCTCCTTTTTCAACTTTATTTAGCTTTGACTCTGCACAGAGCCATAGCGTAGCATACTCTAGCCTTCAGGGAGGGGCACAGGAACCCCCGGAACACACCGCGGTTTGGGGTCAGCCCCCATCTCCTGTGCCTTGTGCCCTGCCCCTGAAATGTTGTTGGGGTATCTAGCACAAAGACCCTGAAGAATAGAGAAAGCCCCTGCCCCACGGTGTCCTCGGAGGCTCATAGGTCGCTGCTGCAGTCGCGGCACAGGATCTCGTCGTTGTCAGGGATGAAGCCTTTCCCAACCAGCGAGGTGTTGCAGCGGGCGCAGTTAAAGCAATTATGGTGCCAGTGACGGTCCTCAAAGGAGACATATTTACCACCGCCAAAGCCTACAGGAGGGACAGAGTGCAGCGTTAGAACCCCTGGGGAAACTGGGACGATCTTCCCGCACAGTCTTGGCCTATTCGTCTTCTTCACACGCAGTGCTGCACTGTGGCACCCAAACACCCCCCAGTATCGAATACATCTGAAATACGAATCTCCGCTCTTGGAGGGGGAAGAGGACCAAAATGATTTCACACCAGATTTTGCAGGGTTGAGATCCTTGGACCAGAATCACCATTTTCTCCCCAGAGAGAAGCAGGGAGCGTAGCTGCACCATCACAGGGAACAAGGGGGCTGTCAGGAGCTCCTGGCAGCACTGCCTGGAGCAGCTCCTTCCAAGGACAATGCCAGTAAAATCCTGGGAAGCGCCCTCCTGCCATCAGCCCAGGCCCAGGCTCCTACAGAGGTTCCATGGGCAGCTTCCTTCCTCTGCCAGCAGTGGTTGGACTTGTGGGCTATGACCCCCTTCTCCCTGGGACTGTGACAAATTGATAAGGACCAGACGGGAAGCGGGGTGCCCGGGAGCTGCCCTGTCCTCAGCCAGAGTCATCCTCTGAGTCACCAGCTGATTCATGGCTTTGCCTGCCTTCCCAGCAGCAAGAGACACAGGTTGCAAAGGGAAAGGTCAAGTGGGGGAGGGACAGGCAGGAGGCCAGACCCTCTCAGGGGTTTCTGCAGAAGACGACCCCCTGCTTCCCCTGTCTTAGGTAAGTACGACAGGTCCAGGCCCCCCTGCAGCAGTTGCTGCTCCAGCTATGGCTGGAAGTCTCTGGCTTTCCCTGTCTGTGAGCAACCTTTCCACAGGACGTGGCAACCAGCCTCAAACAAGGCAAGCTAGAGACACGAGATCACGCTGTGAGGGGTCATTTTGGGAGCCTTTACCCCTGGTCAGAGGGAATTCCTCCCAAGGGGCACAGTTCACCACCTTGAAAGATGCAGATGAAGGGACACAAGTGGCCCTAGGACCACTGCAACAAAGAGATCCTCTCTCATGGGGTTCCTCAGAAAGTGGCTGCCATTGTTTCTGTGGGGGACGTGCCTGAGGGCACCTTGCACTCCCCATCATTTGGTCCCTGGGAGGCCTGAAGTGCCTGGAGACACTTGAGCAAGCCTGCATGGTGGAGATGTGTATGAGCATCATATGGGCCTGTATCACACATGCACTTGAGAGGGCAGCTTCACCCAGAGAAGTCACCACATGTCTGGAAACAGGGCAGGTACATCATGCCCTGCCCTGCAGAAGCGCTGCATAACCAGGGCGATTCTGCTCACCTGTGATGGGCTTTGTGCAGGCACTGCATTTCTTGGCATAGAGGTTCCCAAAGCACTTGATGCAGTACGGGTTGTCATCCTGGGAGGTGAACTGCTGGCCAGCCAGGGGGGTCTTGCAGCCTGTGCAGACGAAACACTCCTTGTGCCATGGCTCATCCCGGTAAGTCACTCCTCCCTTGGTCAGGGTCTGCGGGAAGAGAGCGCACACTGGTGACACATGGGCACGGGGAAATGGGCCACAGCGCACAACCAGCGGCTAGCCAGGGCACTGGCACCTGAAAACTTCTCTGGTGGGGGTCAGACAGGAGTGGGGAACATGTCGCTGGATCACAGAACTCAGGGGCTTTGGGCTGCCAGGCCAGACATACCTTTTTGCAACGAGTGCAGCGAGGAGCGAACTTGCTCTCATAACAGGGGACACAGTAATAATCCTTCTTGTCTGGGATGAAGGATCGTGACCCGATGGGCTGCTGGCAGCTGCTGCATATGAAGCAATGCTCATGCCAGGTTTGTCCGTTGTACTCCAGCTTACGGGATCCTGCAGAGAGCCGTTTACAGTGTGACAGGAGGGAGCAGCACATGCACACGTAAGGGACACAGGAGGCTGTACAAGATAAACTGCGGTCCTGCACACGCAGCTCTGTGCCTGCCCTCCCTATGGCAGGGTGGGACCGCAGGCAGCTGGAGAGGGGATGCCCCAGGCCCACCCCACAGCTGCAAGGGGAGGGCTGCGGGAACATGCCCGCAGCACTGGCACACAGGCCATGGCAGAGACGCCTGTTGTAACCTACATCTGAAGATGGTGCCAAAATGGCCAAGCAAAAACACTCCCTTCCCTCAGGCCATCTCCAGAGACGCTCACACACCTTCAGTCATTCCTTCTCGTCAGCACACACCAGAAAATGCCCAGGAAACCCTTTGTTATCTCCTCCCCAGCTCACTTCCCCATGAAAAAGGGGAACAGACAGACAGCTGCTGTGGTGATCGCAGCTCGAGATCCTGCTGTCTTGCCAGACAAGCAAAGTGCCCGGCCCACTCTATGCAGTGACAGTGGGGCAGGAGAGCAGAAATTCAGCTGTCTTCCCTGCTGCCCTAGTTTTGGACCCTGCAGCCCCGGCTGACACCGCTGGGACCAGGAACAAACTGCAGTGCTCGAGTCTGCCCGCTCCTACCTGGCATGACTGTCTTCTCGCAGGCAATGCATTTGGAGGAGAACTCGCTGCAGTAGCAGTCATTGCACAGCAGCTCCTCGCCTTGGCAGGTGAACGGCTCGTCGGCCAGAGAACGGTCACAGCGGAAGCAACGAAAGCAGTGCTCATGGTAATGGCGATCCTCGTAGTACAGCTCCTGGGGAGTACAGCTGAGGTGAGGAGGGGACTGATCGCCCCAGAGAACCGCCCTGCCTGGCCGTGGGGTCCCATACTCACTCTGCAGTCGTGGCCAATCAGCTCTTTGCACTCATCACAGGTGTTGGCAAAGTGGGCATCATAGCAGGGGATGCAGTACGGGCCGTTGTCCATCTGGATGTACTTGCGCCCATACAAGGACTCCTTGCAGTTGTCGCAGTCAAAGCACTCTGTCATGGTGCCAGTCTGAGGGCCTCCTTCACCTGCTAAGAGATCAGCAGAGATGCTGGGTCAGTATCAGCTTACACTGCCTGAGATGTCCCTGCACAGCTCTGCCATCTCCAGAGGGCAAGGACTGTGAATCCCTGCGCTGAGCCAACAAACAGCCACTATCCGGACAGGACACAGACCTGAGCTGCTGCAGCTGATCTGTGGGTGTACACACTTCCAAAAAAGCCTGCACACATTCAGGATTTGGGATGAATCTTGCTTCAGGTTTATACTCAAGATCAACAGTTGGAGCCCTTAGGCACCACTCAGAGAAACCCAGACACGTAAGCATGCAGCTGAGCTTCTTACTGTCTGCCTTATTGCTGGGAAGCAAAGTGTAAATGATGACCAAAAGAGAGAATTTTTTTGCATGAAAAGTTTTGATTTGGCACCCAAAACAGGACCATGCACACACTGTGTGGGTACACATCAGAGCGTCAGCCACCCTTGAGGGAGATCTGTCTACCAAGCAGCCCTTCAGAGACCCACGCTCAGCCACCAGCATGGCCCTGGACCAACAGCAAGATTCCTCCTGACGGCCTGTGAGCTGATGCTCTGCTTGATGGGACTGTTAGCATTTCAAATTCTGGAACTTCTCCAGAACTTTAAAGCAGCTGCTCCACAGAGAAGAAGAAATCAGGCACCTCACACTGTGCCCAACTATGAAGCCACATCCCAGCAAACCGTTTTGCACATGTTGCTTCAACTACAAACACTCTTCAGGGAGAAAGTGTTGGGGAGGGTGGATGTTTTACAACCAATAGAGATGTTGGAGTTTTGCATGCAGGAGATCAGACGTCTCTCGTTGCCCCTTGTCTCCCTCTCAGACAAGAGATTTGCGGAACTATTTTGCTTTCTTTGGAGCACTAATTCCAGAACAAGAGTATCTTCCTTCTGTTTGGTTTAACCTGGTTATTCCTAAATATGGAGTTTTCCACTTGCAAAATCACACCCTTCTTTAACACAGGTTGCTATCAAGTGTAGACAAGCCCATGGAATTACATCTGAGCAGTCAGCTGCAGAACGCCGCATGCTGCAGTTTTCTTCGTGAACCCACTCACTTCAGAAAGAGCTATTATGGCTCAATCTACAGTTCAGCATTTAATGGAGCACGGAGCTCACCGCCACCCTCTGCGCCTCCCTCCTCGCGGGCTCCCTGACCGCCTCCCTTACGCTGGGAGGTAGCCTCCAGGGCAGGAGCCGATCCAGACAGCTCTGACTCATGTCAGTGAGCTCCCCAGGGCTATTCTTGGTCAAGCCACACAGCTCCCAGCTGTTGTCAAGCCTGGTATGTGCCAATAGGGCTGCCGGTGAATAAATCTAGTGTTCCCACATGGCTACGTGACCAACAGAGGGGGAACAAAGTCCCTTTTCAGACACCCTTGTTACCCAGCTGCTGCCCTGGCCGCCGCCTGCTCTGCTGACCGCTCCATGCCCTCCAGCACGGCAGGCTGGTGCGCGTGGCTGCGGCCGCGGGAGCAGCTCCATGGCGTGCCCCTGCGAGCAGCGCGGGCTTGGGGCCACTGCTCTGCTGAGCCTGTCCTCCAGAGCCGCAACCAGCAGCCCCAGACTCGCTGCCCGTGGAACAAAGCAGTGTGGGCCGGGCTGGGCAATTTCCAGTCTGTTACTGGAGACAGGGCAGGCGCTCGGGGCGGTTTGCACAGGGGCGCCGGGCAGGTGCCAGGGTGCCAAAATGGACCTGCTGCCCCAGCTCTGCCCCCAGCCTGGGCTGGCCCCCCAGTGCCCCCTCCCTCCAGGGCACCCAATGGGGTGCTCACCCAGCTGGAAAGCAGCTCCTGTGCCCCCCTGGCACTTGGCCACTTTTCACCCACCACCTCCTCCTCTGCCGCCCCACTTGCCTTCACTCCCTGAAGCCACCTGGGACCTTTCTCTCTGGCAAGAAATGAAAACCAAATTAATAACCCTCCTCCTCCCAGCCCTGTTGAAGGGAACTTTCCAAGGTGTGTCTGTCATAAAAGGCCCTCTAATGAGCACTCCTACCCTGGGAGCCGCAGTGCTGCTGGAGCAGGGAGCTGCCATGTTTGCTCAATGGGCTGCACTTTATCTCTGCGGTCCTGTAATATGGGGTCAGAGGACATCAGAAAATGTGAGGGAAGGAAAAACAACTTGATGGGAGAAGCCTTGGGTTTTACTGGTGACACGGACTCAGCACTGCTGCACCTGACCCAGACACTGTCCCTCCATGAGCCCCCAGTCCTCAAACTCAAAACAAGGGACAGCATTTCCCCATGTCGCAGGGGCAGGAGGTGGGCAGGATAAACCCACCAAGGACTGCTGGGGCTCTCACACCCCTGAACCACCCCAACGAGGCAGGTGCTGCTGCCCCAAGCGTGCGCAGTCCCCCAGCCCCACACATACCCTCGGGACCTGGTGCCAGCCACCAAACCACAGGAGAGCCCACGGGGTGTGAGCACCAGCTCCACAGCAAGTGCTCAGGGCTGTGGCATGGCCAGAGGAAGCCCTGCTCCCCTGGGACAGCTGAGCTATCACGATCGAAACACGGATTAAAAAAAAAAAAGTGACAGGACAGGAACATTTCAATCCCAAATGCTATTTGTCACCCAGGCCCCTGGCAGTGCCAGTCCTCCTCCTCTCCACTACTGAGGGCAGCTGGCACTCCCGAGCCCATCAGGACCCCCAGCTAGCCTTGTGCTGGCTGAAGCCCTCGGCCAGCACTCACCGGCAATACTGTAGGCAGCACCGGTGGGTGCCCCGCAGTGCTGCTTTCACTGCAGGGTGCACAACACAGAGCAACCACAGAAGAGGAAGTGAAAACCGTATAAACCCTCTGAAAATGATATACCGAGGAAGACCTTAAAGCAGTGTGCCATGCTTGCCTCCGCTTTGAGTAGTTTCTCCCCAAAGTCTATGTCTCTTACATGCTGTGCGAGCCAAGCTCCTGCTCTCCAGGCTGCAGAGTCCGAGCGGGCTGGCAGATGCGTGGACTGCCGGCAGAGCAAATCCCAAGAGCATCACGTGGCTGAGACTGCTATGAGAGCGTATGGGATGAGACTCCACACTGCCTTTTCCACAGAAAAAAGAACAGGCCCAGGAAGTTTGCTCAGCATTATTTGTATTAGATAAGCTGTTTGCTCTCTTTGTTCTAGTCTCGCATGCAGTGCTGGGCAGGGGTGTCAAATCCCTATGCAGCGCCAAAGCAAACTCTGCATCTTCACCCCTGAGGACATGGCACTGCTGGAGACCAAGTTCATGGATAAGAGGAAGGTGGGACAAAAGAAATAGAGTAAAAGAAATAGTACAAAAGCCCACAATTCTTACTGTGATTGTAATGAGGAACCTGGAAATTGTCTCCATTTAAAATGCATTTAAAAAAAACTTTAATTGGGGCTCAGATTTAGAAGGCACAACCTAGGCAGTCACTATGTGTGCTAATTAGCATGTGCTCATACTCTGCAGTCTGCACCACCCTGTAAACATTAGCTGTGAGCTAGGCTGATGTAACACCTTCAAATACTAACCAAGGTGTTGCCCTAAAATGATGGGATTCCAGCTCCAAAGGGAGTGCTTGCCTGCCCATTACCAGATGGCTGTGGTCTCTGTGGGACAAGGTCTACTGGAGCAGGTCCCTTGTACATGGGGACAGTGGAGCTGGATGTGGGGTATTCTCTCAGCTGTCTTGCCGGCTGTCTAAGGGCAAAAATAAACAACAGATATATGCCTGCCAGCTGCCTACCCTTTCGCTTTGACAGATACAGTTGTGCTCATGGAGGAAAGGAAGTTCTGTTCCTCTCCTGTGCCCATGAACAAACAGCTTTGGGAACAAGAGCTCCTCTCACAAACAAATTTAAAGTGCTCCGGGATACAAATCTGATCAGTCTGGAACAGAGCTCAGAATAGCTTCACGGATGAGAAAGGTCAGCAATTTGTCAAGGACGCACAGCACAGTCCACTTTCTAATTAGAGAGTAACATGCACCTAACACCACCCCGGTGTCATTGTCCACAGCAACACACCAGATGGCTTAGCAACAGCCCCAGGAGATTATTACATTAATTTTAGTGTCTATAAACTGGGGACCTATTATGCAAAGGAGGCAGTACAGACTGTCCAGGGCCAGGCTTTCTGCTACACGCAATCACTTAAGAGTTTAACCAGCCTTTTGAGACGATTCCTGCTACAATTAACCCCTTCAGCGAGAGGTCTCATGTATATGCTGAACCTATAACCCTGTGTAACTTCACACCAGTTTGGTGTTCGTTGTCAGGTCACAACCAGCTGCTCCACGAAGTGATCCTAGAGCAACCCATAAGGCTATTCCTAGGGAAACACTTAATCTTTCCAGGACACAAGAACAGACCTGCCTTTGACTGTCTGTCAGGTTCCTGCCTATTCTCATCTTCCCCGGGCTGCTCTGAGCACTGCTTGTGCAGTTGCAGTTCACACCTAAAGAGACATACAGAAGAGAGAGCACAACCTCGCTGGGACAGGCAAGTGTTCCCCATGTAAGGATGAAACCATCCAGGGACAAGGCTTTGGAAGACGGTTCCTCAACATGCTCCAAGGTCAGGAGAGGAGAAGAACGCTTTTTGTTCCTGTTGGCTTTCCAGAACCATTATGGGTCCTGGAATCTGCGTGAAATTGTTTCTGCCTGCCACCAACCCTAAAAGGGAAACCAGCTGCTTGCTCTGAGGAGCAGCTCCAGCCCCTCCGTTAGGCTGGGAACGTTTTCAGTCCACGTTTCCTGACACCACTTCTGCGGATCCACTCAGGGTCACTGTGTGCCCCAGCCAGGGGCTGGCACAGCCAGCCCAGGCTCTCTGGGGCGGTGGGGGCCAGCTCCCCGGGGTGCCATGTGGGTTTCTCTGCACCTCCTCATGCTGCTGCCTCTGTCTGTACCCTCTTGCTCTGCTCCCAAACCCACAAGCACGGCTGTAGACCTTGCGCAGTTGGAACAACATCCCCCATCTGCTGCTAAAGGAGATCCTGCTTTTGGGTGAGAGGCTGGAGGCAGCTTGCCAGAAAGGTGCCAAGTGTTTCATCAGGGTAACCCAGCCGGACCCAGCTTGCATGGAGCACCCTCAGGAACAGTGTTGCATCAAGCCTTCACCCGCCTGCTCGTAGCACCACTGAGTCACTTCCTGCCTTCAGATCTCGCCTCCAAGCTGCCTTCTAGCCTGAACCTTCCCACAGACAGCTCGGAAATCTCAAGTATGAAGGGCTGCTCTGGGGGGCTCTGGCGTGGCAAGGAGCAGAGTCCTCACAGGGACCATCAGCACAGCCACGGACCTCACCTGGCAGCTCCCCCATCACCAGCACAACGGGAGGAGTTCATTTCTCCAACACGTAGGGAAGATTTGGTTCTTACAGTTGGCCTTGGAGGAGGAGGCAGGAGACAAATGAATCAGCTGGATGTAAGGCCACACAGCCCCCACCTGCACCACTGGGATGCTACGCTTACACATGTGCATATACCGAGCTCTGCCGAGCAAGCTGCACTGCAGTCATTTCCCCAAGCACGGGCAGACCAACCTCCTGCCCAGAGCAGTCATGGGCTGCTCTGGGCTCTGCAACAGAATTAGCAAAATGGCTGGCACAGTTGTAAGGAAACACCCTGCATTTCAAATTAAGTAAGTGCTGTCAGAATCACCCTTGCTCAGTACGGTAGGCAGCTTCCTGATAACGCCCACAACTTTGAGAAGAAGTAGCAGAAACTGTTAAAGCATCTGACAAGTCACAAGGTAGACCTAGATTGTTGCACGACTTTAATACAGTCTTAGAATGGCAAACTGAGGATTTCCTAATGTTCAGAAGAGATCTCTGAGGTGCCCTCCATCCAAAGAGCAAAGCCACATCACATGGACTACTCCTGACAGCTCTGCATATAGATCAAGATAAGTGGTAAAAGCACAACTGTCCCACAAATGTCTGATCTTACCCTTAAACTGAGAAAATATCACCTGACATCAGCCCACAGCCTGCTCAGAGATGCCCTGCAGGAAGCACTGCACTGTTTGCACAGCCGTGACTGAGACATCACACCTGGTCAAGGGTGAGCAACGGCAAATGACCGCGGTGCAGGGCACGGCCACTGCTGCTGTGCTAGACCCACATGAGGTCCCGGCAGCACGGGCAGAGGTGCAGGCACACCAAAGCCGAGCGGTGCCTTCACACACAGCACTGCCTGCATGGGGCAAGAGGGTTCCAGGAGGGTGCCACTAAGGGCAGGTACTACCCAAAAGCAGCTTCCTGCAGAGAGGAGAGGCTGAAGAGTGAGGTTACAAGTGCAATGAGAGCACTGGAAGACCTAACAGAGACAAAGCCCAACTCTGTTAAGTGCAATAAGAGGTGCCCTCTGCCTCAAACAACAGGCTGACACACAGGATGAGAGACAGCAAGCATCTTTATCACTTTATACATTAGTGACATGGTGCAATATGTATGCTAATATTTATTTTCTATATCAGCATTATTCTACAGAGGAGGAGGTGATGGGATGCATCTCCAGGAGGCACCATCTCCAGGAGGTCAGGCTCACTTGCATGGTTTCTTGTAACACCAGCAACGCTGATTCTGTGATGAAAATGACTACTGATGCCTGGTCTAAGTACCTGCTGAATTCTGCCAGACCAGATATACTCAAAAGATCTGGAAAGCAGCAATGATTTTTTTAAAGTTTAAATTATATTTTTGAATTACCATAAATGATTGGCCAGGTCTCTCAGGAAGGCCAACAAACCTTAGAGAGTCCATACACGGAGTCAGCTATCTGCACTGAAATAGTTTTGGCCTTGATGTTCTTACAGACGCTCCAGTAGACATGGCTGGGTTTGCAAGAAATCTCGACACCCCCAGGCCGTGAGCTGTTGTGCCTGTGGACTGGGGGTGCCGGGCTCTCAGGAAGTTCAGGGTCCTAAGGAACTCCAAAACTCTGCTCTGGTTTCAAAACACCAATGAGTTCATAGACCTTTTTCTTCTAGTACTAAATTCCTTATTCTTTCTCCTAAGATAAAGAAACATAAAACAAAACTTTTCCTATGTGAAAGGAAAACCTGCTGCTAATAAGTCAGGCTCTCACAAGGCAGCATCCCCATACAAGGTAATGGGACAAAGCTGTAAGTCAGTATTTGTGCACACTGGGACTTTTGTCCCTTCTCTACCCTTTACAGAAAGAATCTCTTTTTAATGAGGCCGCAGCTGCAGGGAAATCCAATTTTCCATGCTACAGTGGAAAACCAGGCGGATTTGCTCATCTGAGATTCAAATTGTGATTTCTTGTGGCCAAGACCTTGCTCTGCATTTGGTTTTCAGCTACTTCTGTCCCTTTCCTCCCCACATCCTTCCTATCCAAGCAGGTCCCTGGAATCCAGCTGTGAGCTGAAGCACCCAAATGGTGAGCATGAAGATACGTGGTTTGGAGGAAGATAAACAGAAGATCTATTCAAACAACACCAGTGAGAAATGCCAGGCTTCCTGTGGGTGCCCATCTTCACTGTATCTACCCACCTTCCAAAACCCCAACAGAGGGACAGCAGAGTGCAGGCTGACAAGGAGAAAGGCAACAGACAATTCAGCCCTTGCTCTAGACTTATTTTCTTTAGGGAAAGTTAATTCTACCAGGGTCAGAGAAAGAGGCTTAAGAGTCCCTACTATGCAACCATAACATGAAAAACTCTGCCCAGGAAGAAAGGAGGGAATGATTTCAGAGTTAAAAATTTATTACTAAACACCTGTAAGGGTTAATTAACTATTTCAGGTTCTGAATAATATCCTTCCTCTTCAGAGGGCAGCTTGGACCGAGGGCACAGCTAACAGCAGCAGCGCTGTTAGGACACATTCAGAACAAGCAGCCTGTGTCATTCTGCTGACATTAAAACTGAATGTTTGCTCAAGAGATCAGCTGTTAATCTTATTCAAAATGTATACAAAGTAAGCAAATTCTGTGCACTTAACAGGAAGTCAGGAATTGAAGCCATTTGGGCAGTTTGGACCTGTCATGATTCAAACAGACCACTTAACTGAAGGAGGAAGTCCAAGAGGAGTAAGATATGAACACATCAGAAACTTCTCCCCAGCCAAATGAAGTCCCTTTCACCAGATGGTTAAGAAACCCGTGGCTTAAAAATGTGCCAGAAGAGATTCTGGCTGGTCTCTGAAGAGGCTTGGGAGAAGAGAGAGACAGCCTGGCCCAAGCTCCACATCCCAGGTACCTTCCCCGGCCACGTGGAACACTGACCAAGCAGGAGCCCGCTGGCAGCAATAGCTTGCACCAAGCAAATCTGCTACTGAAGCTTGTACGGGCTGTAGGGCAGCAGCTGCAGACATGGCCAGGGTGACCATAATAGGAAGAAAGATGCTGGAGCCAAGTTTCAGGGAGCGTGACTGATCACAGGAGCTTCGGTGTGACCAGGGGAGCAGAAGTCACAGTCCAGGGAAACGGCTGCTCGTATCAATTCTTAAAAAGGAGCAAGGAACAGGTGTGCAATTGCTTTCTGAACTCCTGCTCCCTTCTCCTCTCAAGCACGTTAGTAATCCCATTTAAGAGAGAAGGATACGCTCCCATTCACGTATGGTAACAGTGATATCAAAAATATTGGAGTGCGTACTGAAAGTGAGTGCACGCAATCTTCAGGCTTTCCTCGTTTGTGACAGGCAGTGGGCATAACACCAGCCCAGAAGCAGCACTTCCAGTGCCGTTGCAAAGAGGCTGCCAGTGTTGGACTGCACCATCAGCTCACACTACATCCCCAACATGGGAACATACACAATTCCCATCTGCTTGTGGTGTCTCAGCCTCAACAGCCCTGGCAACAGTGCCATCAGCTAGTGGGTGCTTGACAAATCACATCATAAGAGTCTGCCAATGTCAAATCCATAAATTCCCTTAGTTTTTCCTCCTTCAACTAGAAAATTGGGCAAGAATGAGGAACTTGTTGCTTGTGCAGGGCTGAATAGGCATTTCAGACATATTGAGCAGACCGTACATTAACCATCATCCTACTGGCAACAAACAGTAAAATGCAAGAACACAAAACAAACCCTAAAGATAGTCATCAACCATATAAAACAAATTAATGGGCAGTGGCTGGCCTCGAGGCCCCAGGTTTCACACCAGGTCTACGCAGAAGCTAATCTGGACAGTGAAATACCCGTTGCTTAGAAGTGGTATAATTTAGCTGTGAACATTCTTTGCTCATGTCATTAATAAGTGATGGACAAGAAAAGGTGGTGGGAAGGGATCGTAACTGGATGAGGTTTCATCAAGAAAGTAATGAAGAGAGTATACATAAATGTACATGAAACTTCAAATTGGTAGATAAGGTGCTTCATGTTACCTGCCTGTCGTAACATATGTTTTCTTGTTCTGTGTGCTACAGCCTCATAACACCACACATCATTCATTCATTATGACATAACATCACATCATTGCAATTACAACCTTGCACGAGGTACAGGGCCCCTGCATGAAGATCAAATGGGAAAACACAGCCATGCCCCAAACTCAAAAGACAGAACTCTGTTGCACAGAGCCTAGGGTGTCCTAAACCTTTCAAATGCAGAAACCCAGTGAGATATTTATAATGCCCTGACTATTACAGAAAGAAAAAGGGAGTCCCAAACAATAAGCATGTTGTGAGGATTATAATCTAGCAATGAATGTTTAATTTTGGACTGAATTGATTTATGCCCATGTAACCCAGCAAAGTGGCCCATATAAATGCCTAACTACTTATCCAACTGCACAAACCCAGGACTCCAGCGACAGTGTTTCAAAATCTCTTTGCCCCATGAAATAATGGTCATATCCAGTACACTAGAATTCAAACATGAAAGCATGACAGGAAATGACTAACTGCCCACTGAGGCCAATTTACCTTCATCTTAGATCTGCTCAGCACACAAAAATCTTGCAATTGAAACAGACATCACAGCCTATATGCAGAGAAAATAATCTGACTGCTCTAGTTGCGAGTTCTTGGGGTCTGTGCATCTCAGATATCACTGCAAAATAATGGAATTCCATTCTATTTCCCTAAAGTTTTCTTACAATTCTAGCCTTATGCTGTAGTCTTCACTTTTCTTTCCCTTAGAGGCAGCTGGTTTTTAAATTGAGGATGAAGCCATTCTTATTTCAGAGGTGATACATAATTTAAGTTAGTGTTTACAAAGCTTTTTGTAGTCCCTGAATAAAAGGTACTTAGGTGATTACACCTCTATTTTGCACATAAAGGCAATCAAGGGGCTGCTTCAAGCTTGCTTCTGAACAAGCATGCACATGAGCTTGTGGACAGGCTGCAGGGGACAGATGCAGTCACAGTGCGCATGTTTTGTGCTCACATGCTGAAGAGCAAACCTGCATGGTCTGAGCCCAATCCCTTAATAACTGTCTTCTCCAGAAAGCCTGGCAGCTCTTTTGCTGATTAAGGCTCTGTTCAACTTCAGGTTTTTTTAATAAGCAAAGCAACTTTGACTTACAGTAGCAGGAGAAGACATATAAACCAGACATGTTTTATTTAATGCATGCCTATTACTTAAAGGGCAAAGTGAATTTTTTTACCAAATTTGGTCAAAATATTCCATCTTCCGATTTGAGTCTTTGTCTCCCAAACATGAGCATCTGTAGCTGGTTTCTTGCATATAAGCAGATATACTGACTGAGAAAGGTAACCTGCATTGTAACCCTGGCAGTTTTGTGCCTTTCGGGGCTCTCCACCCACATGCAAAATCAGCAGAGCGAAGAGAAAGCCAGGAAGGTGACAGGGGAGACACTGCAATGACACTCGTGTGCCACACAAGCTCTTGCCCAGCAGCATCCCTCCCACCATCTGATCACTAACTGTGGGCCTCTCCACCTGTGCTGGCTATTTGCACGAGAAGTAAGGGCAGTCCCCGTCTAAAGTACTTTTTACAGCTGCTGGTGTCCCTTGCAAGCAAAGGGAATTACAGCTCTGTAGCCCGCAGCATGTGAGCAGCTTCTAAATCTGGGGAAGGACTGAATCCTGGCAAAGACAAATTGTCTCAGGTTACCATCCCGAGAATTGCTTGCCTGTGGTCCGAAACAAAACTAAGATCATTTGTTGCCTGGGAGATGCTGTATGTGCCAGCTGCAACCCTCCTGAAAAAAGGTAGTGCTCTGCAAGGACAGCATAGCTGAGCCCTTCAGAGTACAAGAAGTACAGAAAGGGGACAGACGTGATCATTGAGAGAGGAAGATAACCTCTTCTTTTAGCCACTGCCTTGCCAACATAGAAGTGAAACAAGTTTCCTTCTTCTGTGCCTGAAGATTTCTCTCCTAGGTGACCTGGTCATCATCAGGTGTCATTTACTTTTACTATACACAGCTGGTTATCTTCAAATCAGTCTCCTTGTTAAAGCATTTCTCACTGGCACCTTTGAAAATTACTCTTAAGTACTGCACATTTTAAATAATAGAAGCCATCAGTTGTAATTGTCACATTTTGCATAAAATCTCTGAGAAATAACTCCTTGCAAGCGCTAAAAAGAAATTTGCAAGATGCAACATCCTTTCCAATTTCTGCCATGCTGCGCTGCCACACTTTGAGATAGAGTCTTTGGTGGTACCCATGAAAGGGAAAACTGGTGCCACATCCAAAAGACTAAGTGGAAACAGCTATTTTAAGGGGCACAAATACTCACAAAATTTATGAATGCTTTTATATCATGCAGCTGCATGTTGAGTTTCCAACATCTATGCCCCTGCCCACTGGATGCATCTGTCTCTGAACTAGTGCTGCTGCACACCATGCTGGCAGCACTTCAGTCTGGGCAACAGGGAGCACTGCTGCTAGCAGGCAGCACAGTAAAGCACATGTGCTGACTGTGCCTAAAAACTCATAGAGAGAGGAAAACTGCTCATTTACAGCAAAAAAACCCGCATGAGCAGTAGTAACAATATAGAGAGCCCCTTATCCAGGTCTGTGACTCATTTACAGAACCTCATTCTCTCATTCAAATCTGAGATTTACAAGGAAACCTACGTGAAACAGATTTGTCACAGACTAAAAAGGAACCAAAAGGTCAGAATTTTAACTAACAGAGGCTCCTCTCATGATGACTTTCAAGTAAAGACCAAGAAGAGTTGATGTTTCAGCCCATGAAGCAGCCGATACGAAGCAATGCCCCTTTTCTTTGCTGCAGAGAAGATGCTCCACACTCGTTCACTGAAGGAAGCAACAACAACCTGCTCTCTGACCAGATTGAAAGATTTTCCAAAGCTGTTTGCATGCTCAGGCAGTTCGAGGATTGTGGGCTTCACTGCAACAAGACACCACCAACACCCTAATAACCCTCCCTCTGTTCTAACCAACCAGAACAAAAATGCTCTATTTAGAAGCTATTTGTCCCAAATTGGCAAACCCCGGCAACAAAAACTTAGACCAGTTCTCTGTTACCTTGCATGGCCGAATGTGATGGACCAGGGTAAAACCCAAGAGTCTCAACAGGCAGCAGCACTGTGAGAAGCAGCGCGAGGGTGGCTCTCCCAGTGACTCACACCCCAGACAGTTAGAGCAGGTGCGACCAGCGAGAGACTCTCACCAGTAAATCATCACTTCACTAGCAAAACACTCAAGCGCTTGCCCAGAAACAAAAGCAGTCACATCATAAACCAGAGGGTGACATCAGCACAGGGATTGCATTTCCTACAGAGGTTTAAATGTCACTACTTGTGACTGGAAATTGGACACTTACAATTCAAGTTACTCTAAATTTTAATAAGAGATATAAGAATTCCGATTCCAATTTTGTGTAGATATATTTCATTTCCAAACCCTTTCTATTCTCAATGTCACGATGACAGAAAAAAAAAAAAAAAAAGACAACAAGCAAAACTCCTAACAGAAAGTGAAAAGCTAATGAACATCATTATTAGCCTGACTTACCAAGTCAGGTGCTAATGAGGTGAGCAGCAGAACTCATTGATTTCCACTGGAAAGAGTCAGTGTTATTCAAACAGCATGATCTACTTGAGGCCCAGTTATTCAAAATCTCTGGATTGCCTCTTCCACTCTTATTCAAAGTTCTGCTCTGCATCGTCTAAAATTAAAACTCAAAGCTATCAAGGATCTGAAAGCACTTAGTTCATCATTCCTTAGTTCAGTCATTGTTTCACAGAGCATGAAGCATGATATAGTCTGTGTATATGGTCTAACACCTTCACCAACCTGAAGTGCGTTTGTGATTTTCCACACACAGGTCTTCAGGCTCTCCAAAAGCAACACATCCAAGACTTCCATACAAGCGCAATGGGCCACATTCAATCTTCCTGTGAGTTACATGATGTTTGCATAGGGTTGAGAAATACTAGAAATAAAACTTCTCTTGGCTGAGTTACATGCAACACACTGTGTACTTTTTGCTATTAATGACTCTTTAGTAAGTACCACTATTACTCTACATATTCCAGAACCCTCTGAGTTAGGCATCGCAGCAATTTTCTTGATATGAAATGTTCACTGAGTTAAAGGTAGCCACTGAAATGCCTTAAAAATTAAATGCTGACTTTTCTATTTGAAAATTTCCATGTGCTGAGAAAAGAGGCAGATGAGGATAACCAATCCACGTTTAAGGACACAAACTAAAGATTAGTTTCTTTACTTGGAAAGTACTTTAGCTCCCTGAGTCCCTACTGCAAATAACACAAATATAGATAGATGATGATCCAGTGCAAGACCATAAATGCAAGAGCACTCAGTTTCCACAGATCTGACATCCCGTACCTCTCATAGGATTGTTGCTTCCTCAATTCCCTAACAGCTGTCACCAGCAAAAACATTATTTACCCTTATAACACCTGCAGGGCAGGGAGTTATTTTATCTCCCTCCTGGGATTTGCACCTCGGAGGGTTTTGGCACAAGGCAAGCCTGGTAGAACTAAAAATGGAACCAAGATCCAAGTCCCTGTCCATCTTTCTTCCTCTGAGATGCAGCACATATCCCTGTCAGCCTGGAAACTGTGACACCCACTAATGCACGTTATAGACCTACATCCAAACAGATTCCACAAACTGAACTCTTTGTGAGAAGCAGGGGAAAAAGGAAGAAAGAGAAGGAAGAGATAGGACTTGATCTTTAAGGTCCCTTCCAACGCAAACCATTCTATGACAGACAGACACAGTACTGTGCAGTTACAAAGTACAGTTAATCCAGACTCCAGATCTTTCAACCAAGTAACACCATGCCTTTGCTAGTCGCTCCTACTATTTAAACTTCGGGCTTTAAAAGCGAGCATGCTGAGCTGGAAGAAGGCACTGGCGTAGTGCAGCACCAGGAGTTACGCACCAGTTCAAACTGTGTTAGTTCTTAAGAATAGAAAAAGCCATGTCTTCCTTAAATGAGGGTAGTGGAATTCCAAGGTGAGGTCAAAGGCCTGGCAAAAGTCAGCAGTTTAGGCTAGTACGTGGGATCATGATGCTGACAAAAGTAGTCCTTGCACTCAGAGACAGTTCAGGATCCAGCTTCTTTTGTTGCTGTTCTTTCTTCACCATCTTCACATCCTAAGCAATATCTAGGAATATTACCATCAGATGTGGACCTCAGAGAGGAATTTTGGTCTTCAACCATGCTGAAGTTAGGCCTTGCAGATAGGCATTTTGTATTATTATTCAATTTCTTTTATTTCATTAGAAGAGCCTTAAAACCCAGACATTTTTCACCAGCAGTACTGAGTTAGCATACACGCTGTTTTAGCGGAAAATGGCATGATCTGCAGCCACACAGATCTGAACTACAACAGAAATTACCTAACCTCTGATACACCCACATGAGGGAAATCCTGTGGGCTTGGATCATTCAAGAAATAAGGTTGCTTTACAGTTACAGGAACAACATGTGTCCAGAATGGGCTCTAAACTGGTAAGATACAGTCTGAAAATCAACTGCTAATTGTTTTTACAATTTGCATTTTATATTAAAAAAACCTCCCAAAGACCTCAGGAGGCAGAGCTCAGCCTGGAAAGGATTTTTATGGTTACACTGTAAACCCACAGAAAGCAGGGATCTAGAACGGAAACAGTTCATTACAGCTAAAATACTGATCCTGGGTTCTGCCTGAAATAGCTGGGATTATTTCTCCAGTTTAGCAAATTCCTGTTACTGAAACCCACTCTGATATTTAAAGAAATTTGGAGAAGATGCTGAGTAGTCACTCTTCTTCCCAGAAAACAAGACTGGAACAGTATTAATTGATGAATTTCTAAGTGAACACTTGAAATTTGGGTAAACAAATTCAAAATATCAAGGTCATATTTACATTCCAGGGTAATAATTAAATATTTAATATCTTGTGGTTCTAGTATTCTAGGTTTTTCTATGCAGCAAAATATTTAGTCATGTAAAAAACCATCTGTAGCAGCTGGAAGATATTCATTTGGCCGGCTAAGATTCATTAGTTTAAAAATACATAAATAAAGTGTTCATTTTATTTCCAAAAAGCTAACACTGCTGCTTTCAGCTCTACTAGGGTGCTTGGTGAATAATGCTTACACAATGTTCTCAGCAGGAGGTATCAGATGCCACAGTTTCACAAATGCATACAAATATCTGTTAACTAAAACAAGTCTTGTATTTAGGTTAATGCTCTTCTGTACTAACTCAAGTCATTATTCACAGCAATATGAAAACCAGCTTGCAAATAGTTCAATCCCTACTTTTATTCTTTCTCCTATGCTCCCAAACCCCCAGTGCTGAAATCTACTTTTAAAAATTACTGATGAAAAGAAATTTCTCTTCAGAACTGGGATTCAGATACCTGTGTTAAAGAATTACAAAACATAAGCCTCCATGCATGCCTTTTCTCTCCAAGAAGTTCCTGCATAATACTAATACAGCTTTTTAAAAATCAAGTAAACAAGAGGCACAGCTGAGATTGTAAAAAAGAGTTGAATTTGGCTCAGTATCCATAGGGATCACTTTTCTGGCCAACAGTTTGCAAAGGGTTATTTATTGGCTAGCCATTTTTCTTTTGCTGGAAGATGCTGAGGTTTTAGCAAAGTTTCTGCAGAGTATGCAACAGTATTCAGCATTTGCTCGGCTAATGAGTTAAATCATTGCAGCTCTCCGATGACTTGAAGATTATGGGTGTAGGAAAAGGGAATGCTTGGAGAGGGGAACTTTCAGCAGTCACCACCAAACTGCGGTTAAAACAGACAGCAATGACTCTATTCAGCTCCCAAACCTCAGACAGTTTCCATTTTCTCAATAACAAAGCATTTTTGTGGAATGAGGTAACAGCCTCCATCTGCCAGGTCTAACTCTCCACTAAGATTTCTCAAGAGCGTGGCTGAATGAGGGCTGGCCAGCTGAGCCGGAGATGGCTGCAAAAGGCAGGAGCCTGGGAAACAAAGGGACAAAGCTGCAACAGGACAGACCTGGAGAGGAGCCTCCTTGGGACCATCACACAAATTCTCCTGCGAGTTTGTATCAAAAGTAGCCTCAAGCTAGCTCCAGCCGGTGCACAGCTGGAGAGTGCAAAAGGCCAAGGAAAGAGTGAGACTCTTCACTAAGGATGGACTGGGACAGGCAGGAGGGAGCAGAAGACAAATGGGTGCCACAGGTTCAGTGTTCAGAAATCCATCATAAAAGTGTCACGAATACAGACCAATGTGATTTAGAAGTGAACACAGGTCTGTGAGCGTACGCTGCAAGATGCACAGTGCAAACGGGAACACAGACACCTTGCTCCCCAGAGGACAGCACAGCTCATGGGACTGGCTGCTCAAGCTGGGATATCCCCTTCCACACCTGAAATGCTGTACATCTGAGCCAGAGTAGTTACAGCCTCAGAACAGAGGTTGGGAGGGGTTTTGGTTTTGTTCTTGCCTTGTTTTTGTATTTGGCAGCCTGTATCTTGGCCTCTTAATTCCAGGGATGCTGAGCACCCATCCATTCTTTTGATTTCAGGCTAAGTCAGCTCAGTTCCTCTGAAAAGCAGACCATTCATTTAGATTCAGATTCAGATGCCTCCTGTCAGGACCGCCACACCTGACTCTCACCTCCCTCTGTAAGCAGCCATTTGTTAGTCAGCTCCCTTGCAATTCTGAGACTCTCAGCTCCAGGTTCAACACATCTCAACTGCCTGCCCTACCAAAGGCTGAGCAAAAGAGAACACCACAACCCCAGGCTCACTCATGCAACCAAAGGTAAAAACCTTGGAAGAGCATGCAGAGATGAGGCCAGCTGGAAGGAGCTTGGAGGAAAAGGTGGCTACACAGCACATAACATCAGGAGAGGATCTTCACAGTGTATGCGAGTTTTCTGATCTATTTTTTGTCCCTGCATATATAAATCTTTAAAAAGCAATGCAGGAAATTCTCTGGGACACTGCACCAGCTGGTGCAAATGGACAACCTGTGACTCAGGCAGGTCAGAACATACAGGATCCAACTTAGCTACTACTTTGGTAAATAGTGCTGCCAAGAGCAGTTATTCACACCATTTGGAGCCCTCATTCTGCCTGTGTGGCAGAAATTTTAAGAATCACAATTCAGAGGGATTAGAAAACATTTCTAGAAAATCCATTCTGATTGCATTGTTTTAGTCTGATGCATCAGGTTTTATATTTACAAGAACAACAAAGATTCCCAAGCAGAAACTGCCCCAAAGCCATTTTGCGCAAATTTAATTGAAATTTTCAGCCTCCAGATCTATGATACTACTGCAGTACAAAGGAAGAATCAATGAGGATAGAAATGTAAGTGTAGATAGTCCCATTTACCATTCACCAGAGCATCAGCTTTACACACTTCTGCTATTCTGCCACAAAACTTTGTAGCTAAAGACTCAACAAAAGCAGATACATTTAACCCTGGTGCTATTTAGTCCCAGGGAGATGCTGAAATCTGTGTACTTATATATAATCATATGCACTAACAAGTAACAAACTCATAAAAACGCACAGAGCAACTGGAATTCAACTCACCTGCAACCCAAGTTGAGCAACATGCTAATTAGGAGAGAAATTTCACTTCCAAAGATGCCAATTCTCTAAAAATCAACCTTTACTTCTGCAGATCAGACACAGCCTCCCAGACATGCACTGATGCAAACCAAGGAGGAGCTTGTTGACATCAGAAGATACGGGGTATACTCCCACCACTGCTGCTAATTTCCTGAATGGCCTCGTACATTTCCTTCCCACCTCTACATCTAGTTCTCCCATCTAAAGCAAAGGCAATTTTTCAGTTGGTTTTCTGAAGGCCTTTACGTTCCTGTAGCATTTTCTCCTGAAGTTTTGAAAACCTTAATATTGACCTCCTCACTCTCTAGTTTAATACCACGTACCCAGCTGGATACCTGGAGAACGCAGCTGGCAAGTGGCATACCTTCTTTCCCAGCCAGGACAAAACATTTCCCAAGCTAGTTTTCTTCCTACTAAGAATGCTGCTGTCAAATCTCAAAAATCCACACTGCTAATACTAGCCTTAGTGCAAGGTCAGCCAAAGAGGACTTCCATCAGAGATGAGCTCTGCTAGAGAAGGCTCCCTGGAGATTATAAGAATAGTACAGTCAAGCCCAAACGGCAACAACGTGCAGAGCACATTTCCAGCAAATACAGCAACTGGGCAGAGGACTACACAAACTAAAGTCCACCCTGATTTCTGCCATCTGCTAGCTGAACACTGAAGTCTAGGCTGAGGCCTTTGGGAAAGGTCAGGATAGTCTTACAGGCTCTCAAGATATTGCTTTTGTTCTCACTATTTGCTTCTCAATTCCTTCATTAAAAGATACTAATCTCTCTGAAAGGCAGTTATTTGGAGCCAAGAGTTTAGATATTATTGCAAAACATCTGCTTAAAAGAGACTGGAAATTATGTTGGCAGTGTTACAGAGGGGAGCGAAGCGCAGCTTTGGGTCAAAACAAAACAAAACAAAAAAATCTAAGCTAGTAAGCAATTCCCATGCGAGAGTTTAGGAGAGCCAGCAAAAGCTTCTTCTAGAAAGAAAACAATACTGTGAGAACGAAGCTAACAAGAGCTGGCTCTTGGAAAAATAAAACGGCCAGTAATGAGCCAGAGTATTGCCAACAGCACATATCCAAGAGAATCTTTCTGGGAAACCGACCCAAGTCATTACGCTGGAAAGCCCTGAGGGACTAGGGACCTTGAGGCTAAAAGTTGGCAAATTGCTTCATCAGTTAAGGTTGGTCCCAGTGTTTTCTACTGCGTAAGAATAATTTGTTTTAGCCTACAGGTCTCTACAGAGCAACGGGTAAATTCAGGCTGCTTCCTCTGGGAAGGGAAGCGGAGTGCTCAGCAAAGCCCTGCCCAATGGGACGTTTTTAGAAGGTTTCCCACCACTGCTGACATCCCTTCAGCCCAACACCTGGCCCAGTGCACTCAGGCTGTTGGCTTTGCTTTACTCCCTGTGCACCCCTCGTGCTCCTTGGTGCTGCCACTGTGCACCAGGCACAGCCCGCCGATTACCTGTGGGACAATCATCCCAGCTATACTGGCCAGCACTCCACCAGCGAGTAGTTGCCACAAAAATGTGATGACTGTGCCTCCACAAAAGCATCTTCTGGAGACTCATTCACCCAAAATGGACGCAGTTAGAGCAATTATTCTGATGTATCTTGTTTTCCAGAGGGATAAGGAGGAGACCTTGCTCGCTCTCTCTGTTTCAGAGGCTAGTTAATACACCAGGAAATAGGTACACTGATGCAGAGTGATAAAGGCAAGGCTTTTGTTTGCAGTCTTCTCTTTCATTTCCAGTCCAGCTACTCATAGTTACAGGAGTGTACAGAGAGCACAGAAGACAACGAATGTGATCTCTAACTGTACTGTGCTGGCAGAGAAAAATCCTGCATTGGCAGGGGATGTCAAGGTGCTGTCTAATAACTTTCCTCCTCTTCCAACTCCTTTTCTGATTCATGTTGCCATCTTCCTTGCCACTGACCTAAATAACATGTTCAGGCAGCACTGGAAGTATTTCCGCCTCATACTTCAATAGCAGCAAGATCTCTGCATCTGGAAAGGGTATTTCTCAGGAAAGTCACACCACAGGTGGCTTAGGAGAGTCTTTTCCGAGAAGGGAAGAGAAGCACCCTGTCTTGTCTCATTTCATCAGTAAGACTTCCTGGCTGCAGGAGAACAAAGGTTGCCCAGGAGCAGAGAAAACACATGCTACGCCTGTGCCCAAGCCCCAGCTAATCTGAACAACGTGGGCAGAGTATTCAGTTACCTCATTTCCAGGTGTGCTGTCAGCATGAGCCATGACTGGCTTGGGATGAAAGAGGAAAAACTGTTCCTAGATCTGGACTTGTCTGCATCATTTATGGTAATTATTGCCCAGCAGCCTTTAGTCCTTTAATGTCATATCACACTCTCAGCCCTCAGTTTCTCTACAGTCTTTTGATCACCACTTGCCATTCCACTACAGAAGAGGCTGGAAGACAGAGTGCACGACTGCACTAACCCACCAGAGCCAAAGGCATGCCACCCCAGGCCTCAGGAAGAGAAAAGCAAAGGAAGCCACTGCAAAAGGACTTCAGCAAGTAGGCCATCTTCAGACACACAGTGATTACATATGCTAGCAACATACAAGCACTTAAAACAGTTGTATATCCAAACAATTATAGTACCTCTCCAGCTATTCACTTCAGCACCTTTTATAACATAAGACAGTATTCAACAGCACTGCATCACAGGAATACAGGGACAATCCAACCCTTATCACTCCACAGTGGCTTCACACACGGAAAGATTTTCGATCCTCTCCCAATCTAATTCTTTCCTTTACCATAAGTTTAGGCACTCCTGATAGCCACATAGATATCTTACCTCCTTACAACCCCTCACAGACTACTGATTTCAATGTTATCTTACAGCAAGGGCCTTCACAGGCGGCGTACTGAGTAAATGAAAAAGTAAAAAGCCAATTGAAAATGCATTTATTGCCAACAAGGAAATGGACTGTGGGGAAATACAGGAAAGTATTCCAAAGCTGCATGGACTGCCACCGCACTTCCAGCTATCAAGTGAGGAAGTGCTACCCTAGGGTTTGCGCACTATAACTTGCAAGGCAGGCACTAGATCCTCAGCAGCCTAAGAGATTCCTTTTGTATTCAAAGGATACGCGTAAATACAGTTCTCCTATTGCAATAGAAAGGAAGTTATACTTGATCTGCACCACCTCTTTTTCAGGTAATTGAGCTTCAAAACTAAAGCAGAAAAGATGCAAGCAAAACTCAGACATCTTTGTGCTACAGTATGCCTGTTTAGTCCACAACGGCTAGTCTGTATCTGTTATCTCTACATTTTTTATTAGCTCATGTTTACTTTGGCTGCACATCCAAGCAGTCATTTAAACATGGTGAGAGAGGAAAATCTTGGACTCTCAACAATGGCCAAGCAGTTTAATCTGCCACTGGGGACAATGACTTGACTCCTATTGGCGTTTAGTACTGGCAGGGTCAAGTGTAACATGTGCTGAAGGAAGCACTAGGGAAGCAGATCCACGGCAGTTCCAACAACACTGAGCATTTCCTTGAGCTATTCAGAGGTCCCTATCCCCCTTGTGTGTAGAGAAAACAGCTCCAGCTGTCCAGTCACCTGCACTGGCTTCTCCACTCACTGGCTTTATGACACTGGAGGCTGCTAACAGCTCCAGGTTAGATACAGCACATTCCTCTGGCTTATAGCTCAGACGTTCAAAACTAAGTTAGGAAGCAGTTAAGATTATGTCCTCGGCATCAGCCACCAGGTTGGTGCTGGAAGAGAATCTATATTCCTGAACAGAACTGGCACTGGGCAGGTTGGGCATAAACATCAACAAACTTTCGTCCAGCGATGACACCAATCAGAAGGGTCTAAAGTTAATATTTATCCATGGTGCTGATTTAAGAATTTTTTTTTTTTTGTATTTGAGAAGTTCAAAATACTTTACATAAAAGAACTCTGCAACTTGCAAGCCTGGGACAATCTACAGTAATATATTCAGAGCCAAATAAAAAAATGATATAAGTTAACATTAACAGTCAGATAACCACAGGCCAAATAAAGACAAAGCGAGACTGCACTAAGAACAAGAACGTAAATTTCAGGATTTTTATTCCATTGCTATTTGGATTCTGTGTTAACACATTTCTAAATAACTCTTGATTAACTATTAACTTAGCCCTAATGGACATGTCTTTCTGATTCCTCTCAAAGTAATATTATCCTCTCAGTGGGCTCCTGTTGAGTAAGGGCAGAATCATTTGTTAAAACTGTTCTCCACTTAGCAAATATCAACAGACACAAAGTGAGTCACTCAGCAGAGGCAATTCTGCTAGGATGAAATACAGGAAGGTGGAAGCCATGTGGCATTCTTCAGTTTCCCCCTTCCTTTCACAATCAGACCCTTGATATTTTCTTCAACAGGAAAACTGACACTCCCCCTCCCTGTAAACTGCTGACAATTGTATTTTACACCTGGCAAAACCAGTGCAAAATGGAAGGAAGAGAAGAAACAAAGACCAAGGCCTTTTCTCAGCAACTACATCTCTGCAGAATGGAGCATTTTTCTTTCCAACTGTAGTTAAAGACACACCACTTCTTAATGGACAAAGTCTAGTAACTACATATCAGCCTTCATGGGAAATGCCACCTCTCTGTCAAATGACTGCAGAACGCTGCAGCAGC
The DNA here is from genome assembly GCA_013389945.1 of Fregata magnificens. NCBI lineage: Eukaryota > Metazoa > Chordata > Aves > Suliformes > Fregatidae > Fregata > Fregata magnificens. The sequence goes on along the minus strand of WAAD01017013.1, from coordinate 3,390 downwards.
TTCATGGCAGCTGCTTCACAGAGAGCAGCCAGAGCTGTCATGTCTGGCTGTGGGACCCAAGTCCCATTGAAACCAATAAAGCACGTGCAGCTGAACCCCTTTGCTTGCAAACTCTCAGCCCTCATACTTGAATGCCCTATGCTTTAGAAGTGATCCTAAACTGTTGGTAGTGATCTGAAGATTAAATAATACTGGTAAAGTTTCTCTGCCCCCTAACAACTGGTCTTTTCCTTTTCCTAGAGGCAGCTGGTGTCTATTGTTATAGCTGTCTTTTTTTTTTTTTAACAGAGTAAAAAAATTTACATTTGTTTTCATGACATCACCAGGCAAAACACTGTCAAGTTCTCCGAATTCTTCCAGTTTGGCCATCGAAATTATCCCTGTCTCAGCAGAAATAGTCAAAGTCCCCTAAGGAATAAGGTGTAGCAGCTTGCACTCTGGAGTCAAATGCTGAGCAAAACGGCAAGTGTCATTCGCACCACCTTCTTGCCAGACCAAGCTGGGTGCTCCATGGTGGGCACGGGCAACCCAAGAACAGCAGATGTTGATCAGGGACACTGAATAATGAACACCAGAGGAGAAACGGTTTCCTTACTTGAGCATTTACAAGAAATTATGAAGCTGTTTGTCTAGTTAAGAAGTTTGGCTTTTATTCAGACCAGCCAGCCAGTCAGTCAGTCCCCAGTTTTCCATAAACACCTTCTTTGTCTATGGAAACGTTCTCACTCAAAAGGTGAGGCATGGGCAAAAAGGTTTACACTGATGTCTCTCTCCTGAGGCTACTGATGCAATTAGGGCTCTTCAAGCATGACCTCATGCAAGCTAAGGACAGTGAAAATCCCACAGACATGAACGAGGACCCAAGTGGGCCACCATGAAAATCTTGTGTATCAGTGCTGTGATTACCATAAAAGTCCTTTTCCAGGGAGAGGGGGTGGGAATCACTTGAGCACTAAGAGTAATCAATTTATTCACTTTTCCTGCTGGCATTTCAAAAAACAGCAGGCCATGCAACAGCATCAGCTCAGCCACAATTAGGAACACAGTAGAAAGCATCTTATCTCATAGAGCAAGCAATAGAGCAAGCGAGTCCTGGCTGTGAACAGAACCAAGTGCTTCCAAAGTTGGTGCACTGGGAATTTCAGTAACCTGCCTGCAGAGAAGTTTTTCCTGGCTCCATCAGTTAAGGGTTCACCTCCATCTTAAAGCGGCTAGGTCCAAAACCCCAAAGAACATCCGTGAGCTCATACCCCTCAGAAATCTACTGACCAGTGAACACTGCCCACAGCCACACAAGACTGGTACTCTACAGAAAAAAAAAAAAAGCATGTGTGATCAGGGCAATGACACAGGCGAGGAAAGAGACGCCTGCCTTTCTTCCCCATGATGATCTTGGAGAGCTGAGCCACCCAGCTGCCAGCTGTGTCCTCAGACAGCATGGCTGTTTCAGAGTCCACTCTAAAACGAACTGCAGTGTAAACAGGAAGCAGAGCTGGCATCAGACGTGCTGCAGATGGCTGCAAATCCTGCAGAGGGAATGGCAGTGACCTACCGTCCTCCCAAAGACCAAGGAACCAGCCTGATCTTCAGCACACTAGTCACTGCTCAGCTCTTTGGATGCTATTCTGCAGGCAGGGGAGATGCACAGATTTTCCACCAAGGGGCACCTCAAAAACATCCAACATGGAGAGACAGTGGTGCTCCAGAAGCTGAGATCATGGAACTGTTCACAGGGCTTGCTGCTAGGGAATGCTGGATATTTCCAAACACCACTCTGCCATCTGTGTGTCCCCACCACTCCCTATGTACAGGTTTAAGGAGTTATTATTCCAAAACATACTTTTTGCTGTAGAGCATCCACTATAATTAGTGGCCACAACTATCTGTGTTGCCTATATTTTTGTCTCCTATGCTATGCCACCAGCCTTAGAAGTATACAAAATTACAGACCTAGCAGGGTAGGAATTAAACTAACGCTCACAACTCTGTGCCTCTGAGGAAGTAGCCAGCAAGAGGAGGCAACCATACAGTCTCCATCCTAGGGAAAGGAAAGAAAACGGCACAAAAATAAGACAGGAGAAATGCCAGACTTCCCCTTTCCTGCTGTCCTGCTGATGGCCTGCCTATCAGGAAGCTAAACCATATTTTGACAAAGCGAATTAGGGAAATGAGGCAGCTTCACCTTTGTGAACACCAGAAAAATATTACTCATGCCAAAGGCAGATACTTAAATATGAGAGACTCCTAAGGAAATATCCAAGAAAACACTTCTCAAAAATTAACAGTAAAGGAATATTTGTCAATCACACATTCATAGCAGCTAGAAGAGCCACAGATTTCTAATGCTTGATAGAGGAGTCAGAAAAGTAAAAGACGTGTCCCTGCACTCTTCCCTGGCAGTTCACTAGTGGCCTGTGCGGCCACCAGGATACTGCGTTCATCAGACCTTCAGCCTGGTCTGTGGTGGCCTTCCCTGTGCTCCTGTAATAGGTTTTCCACTTTGGAAAGATTTCTTTATGATTTTCAAAACCGGGAAACTGTGAACGTATTACATTCAAAACTAAGTAGAGAGACCTCAGTATCAAAGCCTGCACGGTGAAGATAAGTAACCACCATCATCTGCCATCCATTTGAGCTTTGAGTCAGTGCAGAGTAATTCCTGCTAGCATGCTTCACCCAGGCTAACTATAAAGGATATCCAACATTTCTATGAATTCTCATGAAAGAGTCAAAGTGATCAATGTTACCACAAGTACAAAATACCGACAAAATGGGAAACCAAAAAAGAAAACATTACCTGTAAGAAAACAACAATCTGAAACAGAACTGTGTTCAGTAAAAAAACATTTTGAAAACACGCTGAGCTATTTTTAATACCAAGATTCAAACTGTGACTTTTGAGTCTTCCTTTAAACACACACACACACAAAAAAAAAAAAAAAAAAAGCAAGGCTTTGAGTAGTCTTTCCCCATACCTACCCTGGGATTCTCTGGAAACATAGCAACCATTTCAGAGGTGTCGAAAATTTCTCTATATTACATTTCAGCATTTGGTTTAAGTTTACTTCCGAGTTTATTGGTTGGGCAAAGTTTCAGAGCTTTCTTAATAAAATACAGCTTAAGCATTGCAACTTTACAGTCTGGGAAAGAGACACGGCCGAAAGATTTTTTTTTTCTTTTAGAAAACGGTGTAAGCGGTGCTTCCTAGAACAAACCGAAGCGGAGCTCTCGGAGCGAGCTACATCCCGGGTAACGAGAAAGTAAACCCAGCCGGGGTCCCGCGGGGATGCCCCGTCCCCGGACAGCGCCAGGGACACCCGCCGCGGCGGACCTTTCCTTTCCAGGCCCCCCCGGCCCGCTGCGCCCCGGGGCAACCCCCGCCGCCGCCCC
>WAAD01017011.1:72728-90309 GCA_013389945.1 Fregata magnificens | reverse complement strand
GCGGCCATTGTGATGTGACACCAGGCGGCCCAAGCCCAAGGGTTAGATTGGATATTAGGAAGAATTTCTTCACTCAAAGGGCTGTCAAGCATGGGAACAGGCTTCCCTGGGGAAGTGGTTGTCACCATCCCTGGAGGTATTTACAAAACCTGTAGATGTGGACATCAGGCAAGGCTTCACAGGTGTGTTTGCACACCAGGGCTGTTGCATGAGAACGGGTTCATGTGTTTGCAAGAGCATCGGCTCCACAGTCGCGGTGGGGACACCGCCGCAGCCTTTCCCTGCAGGGAGCCCCACTCTCATCCCCCACACAGCTCCAGCAATGGTCTTCCTGGAACGGCTTCAGCCCATTTGTAGTCAAAATTTTTCCTCAAGTGTGGCCTTTTTTTCCAAAAGACCTGAAAAAAAAGCAGCAACCAAAAGCATCTTGCTCCTAAAACTGCCTTAAAGCAGAGCACCCCCTAGCACTGACTGGCCACCCCTGGAGAGAGGCACATCGAACTGTCACCTCGAGGAGGGGGATAGGTTTTACAGAGGCTCTGAGCTTCCCTGCCACACTCCACCCAGCATCCACCCACTTGCCCAGTTTGGTGACCCCCAGCACCAGCAGCACCCATCTGCAGCAGAGGTGGGGTCACCCTGGGCAGGGCCACCCCAAGGTCCCCCCAGCAGCAGAAAGCCGCCCTCGTCCTCCCCACCCCCAGCAAATGGGCACGAAATGAGGAAGTGGGAGGAGGAAAAAAAGAATTAGTTGCAATTTGTAGTTGCAGCAGAAACACAAAAGCAAAGCGCTTCGAGATGGACCTGGGCCCTCGGTGACAGGAGCCCCGAGCGCCCCTTCCCTGAGGGAAGACGCAGGGACACCATGGTGAGTGCAAGCGGGGCCCTTGCTGAGCTCTCCCCACCCTGTCTCCCTCGGGCGCCCTGGGGATGTCACCCTCTTTTTCTGCCACCTCAGGGCTATCTCAGCCCTCTCCTCTCCTGCACCCATCACGGTCCCTTGCTGCTTTCCGGGAGGTGCCAGGAACCTGCCCGACATCCCTGCTGGAAAGGGGATGGTGCTGCCCAGGCTTGGGGCCAGGGAGCAGAGCTGGGGCTCAGTGAGGCACTGGCACAGGGTGCAGTGGCAGGAAGCACCCGGGGATGGGTGCTGGGTGCAGGGTCGGTGCCCCCAGAAGCACTGACCCAAGCAGGATGGAGGACACCAGGTGGTGAGGCTGGGCCAACACGAAGTGGTTTTGATTTTGCCATCGCCGGTGTGGTACCCACAGGAGAACCCTTCTGTTCCTCTTGGCCCAACTTCCCACCAGTGCTTCTGATTTCAGCACTCATGGTGCCAGAAGGGTGTGTGCAAAGTGTGGTGCAGGCAAAGCACAGAGGGGTGGCAGGGGCTGCCAGGGTCAGCCGTACTCCCCAGGCCACCTCAAGCCGGGAAGGACCCTCTGGGTGCTGGTGCCCAGGGTCGGACCTCGCACCTTGCAGGGAACAGGGGCCACGGGCAGGGCACAGGGCTGGTGAAAGGGCAGCAGCCAAGCTGGAAGTTGATCTGGAGGCAGAAGAGGAAGATAAAAGCTCTTAAAATTAGGGAGATGCTCAGGCATGGAGTAAGGGTTTGCGCAGTGTGGCCGCAGCCACGTCCTTCAGCCCGTGGGTCTGCTCCCTCCATGTCTCAGAGTGATGCTGTCCCCAGACATTTCCACCCAGCCAGGAAGGGGACAGTGGCCAGGCTGAAACAGAGCCTTCTCCCAGCCACGGTCGCGGCTGCCACCTCTGAGAGGCTGCTCAGATGCTGTCCCCCACAAGACACAGACACGGTCCCCTCCCCACCGTCACCCGAGACCTGAAGAGGTTTTGTGGCTTCACGAAGGGCTGTGGGGCTGCGCAGCCACGACCCCGACCCCTGCCAGGCCCCAGCTCCAGGGCCAGCCCCCATCCTCAAAACACTGGGGAAATGCCCTGTCCCCAAACGCTGCCTGTGCCTGGGAGCTGGCAGGGTTGTGACAGCGATGCAACACCCCATGCTGCTTTTCTCAAGGCTTCCGGTGGTTTTAAGGTGTTGGCTGCATCTAGGCTTGCCCTGTCTCAAGGTAAAAGGTGCCACCTTGGGCTGCGTCCGCTCCCTGCTCGAGGCTTGCAGGGTTTTTTGGTGGCTCAGACCTGAGCTTTGAAGAAAAACAGATGATGTTTTGCAATCTGCAGGGCCGCTCCCCTCCCTGCCTCAGCGATCCTATCGTGAGCACCGGGTACATCCGCAGCCCTGGGCACAGGCGGTGGCTGTGGTGGTGATGGTCCCCATCCCGCAGCCCTCAGCTGGGGCCCTCCTGGGGGTCCTGATGGGGGTCCCCACGCATGCACTCGTCATGCATGGGGGCACCGGCAAAGCAGTCACTTGTGCAAAGTGGCTTCAAACTGCACCTGGAAGCCTGGGTCAAAGGCTGCTGAAAGCTGCTCCCTGCTCGGCTTGAGGATGAAATGGCCTCACGGAAATGTTTGGTCCAGGCTACCTATCAGTCCCCTTCCCTGAGGACCCCTGCGGCAGCAGCTGTCGAGCCACTGCTCTCTGGCTCATCCCTCTCTTTGGCCTGGAACAGAGCAGGGGACTGAGGACCCACTGCCCCAAACCTCTGAAAGCAAATTCAATTTGTGCCCCGGCTCCCGGCAGGGATGCTGCCTGCAGCCCCCGTCCCGCAAGGGCTTGCTGGGTGCTGAGCTCAGGCAATGCCACGGTTTCGAGAAGCATCATTCCTCTTCGTCCTCCCCACAAGGCTTTTACCAGCTTAGCGAGCCCTGGCCCCACGAACCCCCCATGCCACCCCTCAGGATGTGCTGAGGAAAGCCAGGCAGACTTTGTACTCCCAGAAACAACCCTGCAGATATCCAGGACAAAACCTTCATTTAAATTGAGCTGGTGTTTTCCCTGCAGCTGTGCTGCATCAGGTGCCCCAGCTGAGCCAGGAAAGCACCTAACCTGAGCCCAGAGGAAGAGGAGGTGTCATGAAGGCACGTGCTCGCCGCTGAAAGCTCTGAGCAGTCATTTGACTGAAGGAGAAACTCCGGGTGTCGGCTCAAAAGCACCGAGCTTGCAATACAGGAAATGCTCATATTTGCCTTTATTTGGTGCCATAACCAGCCATGTGAGCCCAGGGTGCCTGTGCCAGAGGACTCAGGGCGATGGAGGCAGGGGACAGGGAACTGAGGTGTCGGGCTCCCCACAGGCTCCTCCTGACCCACTCCTCTCCACCTGAAGCACAAGTTTTGGCCAGGTTGGGTTGAAGCTAGGCAGCTCCTGGGGTCACCAACAGCTCCCTGGGTGATAACACGGTGACCTGGAGTGGATGACTGAGCCCCCCTGCATTTTTCCGGCTGGCTTTTCTAAGGGCTTATTAGGATGGAGGGGAGGAAGAGGAGGGGAAGGCAAGAAAAAGGCCCATAAGCAACAAACAGGAGGAAGAGGAGAAGCTCCTCACACAGTTTCAGGCTGCGTGAGCAGCTCCGATCCCCCTTGGACCCCCTGAGCTGACCCAGGTCCATGCATCCCAAGGGAAGGTGGTGGGTCAATGAAGCCAAAAGCCCCTCCGCTGGCTATGGAGGCCTGAGTTGCATTTGGGGTTTGGTGGGGCATGGGTGGTATTTTGGGTTGCAAAGCCCAGCAGCCCAGTGGGGAGGGAGGTGGCCAGGGGGAGCAGTACGATGCTGCCGAGCTCCTCCACGCTCCATGACCGTCTCTCCATCCCCCATCACAATGGTGCTGGGTTGTGCCGAGCGTCTGAGGGTGGGTGTGGGGGGCTGCAGGCAGATGGGAGGGTGCAAAGACGTCAGGGTCCGGAGGCCTGAAATCTTGGGAGCCAACAGGAAAATAAAGCAAAAGGGGAAGAGAAGAAAAGGGAAATGGAAAGAGTAAGAGGCCGGTGTTGACAGGGGGAGGAGAAGTGAAATCAGTGCTGGGAGCGCTGGGGTGAAAGCAGAACTGCAGGGGCCATGGGACGGGTGCAGAGGAGCCGCAGACAGGTCCAGATGGGGTGTCCCCTCCCGGGCACCGCACCAGGGGCCACATGGGTACCGTGGCTGTGTTCAGCAAGTTTCCTCTGCAGCATCGAGGACAAGGGGCCTTTGAGTAGTTTTCTTTTTGCACAGTGAAATCTTACCCTCCCCTCCCAGCCCAGGGCTGTGTTTAGCCCCTCAAGGGCTTAAATCACAGCCCACAGTTTTCCCACTGCCCCATGGCCCCAGGAGGACAGAGCTGGGCGAGTTGTGGGTGGCTGGAAAGCAGGTGCTGACATCTCCCTGGGCAGGAAGGAAAGGGTGATGGGGGCACAGTCGCACCTCTGCCCTGGTGCAAAGGGGACGCGGGGGCGCAGGGGATGCACAGTGCTGGGGATGCCCCCACCAGCTGCAATTTTTGCCCTTCCCCTGGGTTATTTTTGCTGCTCCTTTGACTCATAAGCAGAGCCTGTGCAGCAATTGCTTCGTTAGTCCTTTGTTACCTCCATAACAAGCAGGGGTGATGTTACAAACATGCCCACAGGCTGTCAGTGCCCCTTCTGCTCCTCTCCGGAGTGCCAGACCTGCGGTGACACAGGATCCAGCCAGAGGGATGAGGCAAGCCCAGGTGCAGCAGCGCTGGGATTTTGAGCTTTGCAAGTTCCCAGTGTGGCCAAAACATACCTCTTTGCACCACCTAAAGGTGCCTATTTTGGAGCCACAGCTGGGGTGGGGGCCAGTTACAGCTACCAGCAGCTCAGGGGGAGCTGGGGCCAGATCCAGGCCTGGAGCCCCATTCCCATCGGTGGTGGCTCTGGTGCAGCTGCTGTGGCCCTCTCCCTGCAGGGCAGCAAGGAGCGCTTCCACTGGCAGAGCCACAATGTCAAGCAGAGCGGCGTGGACGACATGGTTCTGCTCTCCAAGATCTCTGAGGAGGCCGTCGTGGAGAACCTCAAGAAGCGTTTTATGGATGATTACATCTTTGTATCCTTCCCGGGGCAGCGAGACAGGGCTGGGGAGTGGTAGGGCTGTGTTCCAAGGCTTTGCCAGGGCATGGGCCAGACCGGGGCTGCCCCAATGCCTGCAGAGCGTCCCCATCCCCACACTGTGGTGGGACAAGATTGGGATTGGCTGGGGGAATGTTGCCATTCCCAAGCTGAGTTGCACTCAGCAGAGGCACTGCAACCGTGACCTTCATCCTGCTGTGTCCCAGGACCCACTTTGGTCCTTCCTTTGCAGCCACAAAACCCTAAGCAAAGAGCACTGAGCAAAGCCCCTCATCTGCTGTCTCCCACTGCTCCTGCACACTGGAGACCTGCCTGCCTGTGCCAAGGGGGCCGGACCCCGGTGGCCATAGTGGCCATCATCCCCTGTTGCTGTGACCCAACCCCCCCGATGCCCACAGCACACCCTGGCTGCTCTGCACCCACAGCAAATCCAAGCAAACCCTTGGTGGAGCAGAAGCATTCCTGCAGACACAGGGAGGAGGTGCCACCCCTCACTCTCCACCGGTGTTGGGCCACGTGGGACAGCATCAAGCCAGCGCAGGGTGCAAAGCTCCCACCCTGCCCCGTGTTACCCGCACTGTGCCGTCCCCCAGCCCAGAGGCTTTTGCAGTTGCTGGCTCCCATCACAGGGTTGGCACTGTGCATGAGGCTCCGTGGCTCTTGGGCTCCGCGGTGCAGATGGGGAGGAGTCCCCACGCCTGCGATTTAAGGTGCTTGGAGATGTGGCCGGTTCAGTGCCCCGGCACCATTGCACATGCTTTGCCTGCACCCCAGCTCTCGTGGGTGGCTAGCTTTGGTGGGGAAGAGGACAAAATCCCTGCTGTGCAGAGCAGGGCACGGTGGCGTCTCGGGTAGCAGCGAGGCTGAGCACAGGGCTGAGCCACTTGCTCATGCCACTGCAAGTGGTTGTGGTTTCCCTGAAGATGCAGCTCTGTCCTTACAAGGCGATGCTCTGTCCCGGGCTGGCGGTGACGCAGCCATCCTCCCCGCTCTTTCGGCAGCCCTGGGGCTTTAAATGTGTTTAGGGGTTGACTTTTTTTTTCTGGAGGAAAATACCCCACGTAGCTTCTTTCTTCCTTTTTTTTGTGCTGCTGCATGCAGGGCCCCCGTCTAGCCGTGACTCAATGCCCTGCACTTCTGCATTTCCCAGAAAAGCCCCTCTCTTCCTGCTCTCTGGCTGCTCTTCCCCCAGCCCTGCTGTCAGGTGGGCCAAAAACAGGACATCGAGGGCTCAGGGTAACCCCGCTGGCACCACTCCCCAACCTCCATCTCCCCAGCACCTGCCCTGGGTGCCGGAGGCTCATCCCCATCCTGCTGCTGCGTCATTTCTAGGCACAGTTCCCCACTTTTCCATTCCCCTGCCCACACCCGGGTGACTCCGGAATGCTGCAGGCAGGGGCTGAGGGAGGCAGAGTGACGGGTGGCCGGGGAAAGGCAGGAGCCAGTGGTTTCTCCCCTCTCTGTGCCTCAGTTTCCCTGGCTGTAAAATGGAGATGATCTCCTGCTGCAAAAGCCGTGGATGGAGCATGAGCAGCTGAGCAGAAGGCAAATGCCGGGAGGCTGCGGGATGCTAGAAATGCCAGTTTTGGAGCCGATCCTCAGCCAGAGGCCCGGGAGCTGAGGGGATGTTCCTGCTGTACCCTGTGCTGGTCACACTGTGGAGGATGCCCCAGGGCCGAGGGAGCAAAGCACTGAGGCCCTGTGGCCAGGAGACCACCAAGTCATGATTGCAGCTCTGCCTGCACCCTAACTGGAAGCCCTCATGTTATTCCTGGTGCAGCTTCTGGGAAGAGGCAGGGACCCCCCAAACCACCTTCCTGCCATTGGTCGCACTGACGCTGCCTCTCAATGCAGCAAGTGGGTCAAGGAAGGGAGGGCATGGGAAAGGACGCATGGACCTTAACCTGCTGCTCAGACCTACATCGGGCCAGTGCTCATCTCCGTCAACCCCTTCAAGCAGATGCCATACTTCACCGACCGGGAGATTGAGCTGTACCAGGGGGCGGTGAGGCTGCTGCGTGCTGGCTGGCGGGGTTGGCCAGGAGTTCATTGGGTTTAATTTGGTGCAAAACACCTGGGGGGGTGTTCCATGAGTGTCCCCATCGTCCCTCGCCCTTTGGGTGCTGCAGGGTTCAGTGCTCCCAAACACATTGATGGAGAGTCAGTAACGAGACTCAGGAGCAGATCCACATTCCTGGGAAATTCATCTCATAAATACACACCAAAGCAACCCAAACATGGTAAAATGCAGCCTGAGCAACTAGCTCTGCCACAACGAGCTTCCCAGGGAGGAGGGGAGAGTCGAAAAAACATCTGACGTGCTTCTGATTAGCTCATGTTTGTGGCAAGAGATTAATTCCCTGTCCCTGCTATGTGCCACTGCCTTGGGCAGAGTTAAGGGGGTCTGGGGAGAGGGCTAAGTGCAGGGCGCTGATGGCTGCTCTGTGCTCAGTGCTGCTGTCCTTGTCCCCCGTTTAGGCTCAGTATGAAAATCCCCCCCATATCTATGCCCTGACCGACAACATGTACCGCAACATGCTGATCGACGGGGAGAACCAGTGCGTCATCATCAGGTAGGGGGTACACGGGGTGCAGCTGGGGACCCTGTGCCACTGGTCCAGGGCCAGCTGCCCCCATCACCCCTTCTCCCCACAGTCCCGGCTAAACACAGCGGCTGGGCAGCGGCAAGAGGCAGCTGAAGCCCAGTGGTGGGTCCTGGGGGACCCAGCAGGTGGGGGTGCCTAGAGGGACCCCAGCATCCTGGGCCATGAGCACCAGCCAGGCCTGTGAGCGGGTTGTCCCAGGCAGGGACCAAGCCTTGTGCAACATGTTTTTCCGGTTGACTGTTGCAAGGGAAATGGTCAGGATGTGGGGCAAGGTCCGAGACTTCCCCTTGAGGCTCCCAAGTCTCCCTCCTCCCCTCCAAAATCCAGCAACAAGAAATCCAGCATCTCTTCCTGGAGCAGCTCCTCGCCCAGCCTTGCTCTGGTCTTGGTTATATCTGAGAGCACCCCCAGAGCACCTGGGCAGCCCCATCCCCTGCGTTAGCGCTGCCACACACTCAGAGTACAGGGCAGGAGGGAGGCCACAGCCCCTGTAACCCGCCATCACCCCCCAGTCCTGCTCCAGCATCCCACCCCAAAGCACCCCAGGTTGGGTGACTCTGGTGGGCCCGTTTCACGTCTCCTCTGCTTTGACATTTGCACAGCGGAGAAAGCGGGGCCGGGAAAACGGTGGCAGCAAAATACATCATGGGCTACATCTCGAAAGTGTCCGGGGGTGGCGAGAAAGTGCAGGTATGGCTGCCCCCCCTGCACCGCCATGCATCGCTTCACCTCCCAACTGCTCCCCACCGCCCCAGCCCCCTGCTTCCCCCATCTGATGCCAGCACACAGAGCAGCCCCGGCTCCAGGGCTGGGGACACTCAAAGCCCCGGATCTGTCCCCAGCCCCGAGGCAGGGCTGCTGCAGTGGGGCACAGGCGTGCTTCCCCCCCGATCAGCCCTCTCCCTCCTCTGCCCCCAGCACGTGAAGGACATCATCCTGCAGTCCAACCCGTTGCTAGAAGCCTTTGGAAATGCCAAAACTGTCCGGAACAACAACTCCAGCCGCTTCGTAAGTCACCAGGGCAGGTGCAGAGGGTGAGCGCCACGGCCAGGATCCGTCCCAGCAATGCTCCTAGTGCGGTGGGAGGAGGGGGAGAGAAGCCAGGGCCAGGGGGAGTGAGGAGTCCCGATGGCCAGGGCCACGGCTCTGAGCGGGACCTGTGCCGGGGCAGGGGAAGTACTTCGAGATCCAGTTCAGCCGGGGCGGCGAACCCGATGGGGGGAAGATCTCCAACTTTCTGCTGGAGAAGTCGCGGGTGGTGAGCCAGAACGAGTGCGAGAGGAATTTCCACATCTACTATCAGGTATGGGGGGGCACGGAGCCGGCCGGGCTGCCGTGGGGCCAGGGGCCAGGTAACTGCAGCTCCCGTTTCTCTCCCAGCTCATCGAAGGGGCGTCCCAAGAGCAGCGGCAGAACCTGGGCATCATGAGCCCAGATTATTACTACTACCTGAACCAGTCGGACACGTACCAGGTGGAGGGCACAGATGACCGCAGTGACTTCCATGAGACCATGGTGAGTGCCTGGGAGGGGGAGTCCCCAAAGCCGGCTGTGGCCAGGCAGGGGCTGACGGGCTCCCCATGCCCCCAGAACGCCATGCAGGTCATCGGCATCCAGGGCGAGGACCAGCAGCTGGTGCTGCAGATCGTGGGGGGGATCCTCCACCTGGGAAACATCAGCTTTCGGGAGGAAGGCAACTACGCTCAGGTGGAAAATGCTGACTGTGAGTAGCTGGCTCCCCCTGCTCCAGGGGGGCAAGTGGGGACACTCGCAGAGACCCTTGGCAATGAGTTGCAAACTCTCCATAGCACAAATCCCCTGGCAGAGGAGAGAGGCAGCGTCAGCATCTTCCCCATTTTAGACATGGGGAAACTGAGGCAGCGAACAAATGGCACAACCAGAGCTTAATTAGCAAAGGGATGGATGGCAGGAGTCGCTTGCTCTGATTTAGCAGAGGGAGGACCATGTCCCATGTCCCCAGTCGCTGCATTGCTGCTCTCCTTTGCACTTGGCCGGGGGGTCCAGCAGCAGCTGCGGGCAGCAGACCTGGGGCGTACGGGGGGCAGGCAGCCCTGACCGCCCCCCGCCTCTGCCCAGCCCTGGCCTTCCCTGCCTACCTGCTGGGGATCGACCAGGACCGCCTCAACGAGAAGGTCACCAGCAGGAAAATGGACAGCAAGTGGGGTGGCCGCTCCGAGTCCATCACCGTCACCCTCAACGTGGAGCAGGCGGCTTACACCCGGGATGCCCTGGCCAAGGGGCTCTACGCACGCATCTTTGACTTTCTCGTGGAGGTGTGTGGTCCCAGTGGGCTGGGCCAAGCACGGCTGCGGCGTGGAGAGGATGGTCACCATCCACTCCCACGTGCAGCCGGCCCTGCCACCCTACGCTCCCAATGAAGGCGGCTCATCCCGTCTCTCCCTGCAGTCTATCAACCGGGCTATGCAGAAGCCGTATCAGGAGTACAGCATTGGGGTGCTGGACATCTACGGCTTCGAAATATTCCAGGTATGTGTTGCTTTGCTGTAGGATCCCAGCTGGGGAATGTCCTTCCCTGCTCCCGCAGCAAGGAGAGCGGCTGGAGCAAGGGGCTGTTAGCAGTCAATGGCCCCAAGAAGGGTCCCTGGAGCAGCACCCAAAGGCTCTACTATTTGGGGTCCCCCCAAAGTGGTGAGAGGAGCAGAAGCCAACTCAGCTCCATCTTCTCTTTCATCTTTTGTCCTTTTGCAGAAAAATGGCTTTGAGCAATTCTGCATTAACTTTGTGAACGAGAAGCTGCAGCAGATCTTCATAGAGCTGACCCTGAAGGCAGAGCAGGTACGGGGGGGCTTGGCTGGGGGGGCTGCGGGGCTGCGCCAGTGCCCCGATTCCTGCACCCCCGCTGCTGGCCGGTCCTGGCACCATGGCCAGAGCAGGGGGGCTGCAGCATATCCCATGGATCGGGGGCCCGCCCGGTTGTCCCTGCACTTCCCCAGGAGGAATACGTGCAGGAGGGGATCAAGTGGACCCAGATCCAGTACTTCAACAACAAGGTGGTGTGCGACCTGATAGAGAACAAGCTGGTGAGTGGGGTCCCCTCCTCAGGGGGAGGCTTTCTCGGGGACCAGAGGCACCCAGGGAGGGAGGTGCCAGATGGGCTGGGTGCTGTCGAGGACGGGTGGCAGAAGCCAGTCCTGCTGGCGAGCATCCTTGGGAGAGCAGCAGCTCTGCATCCTTAACCTAAGCTGCAGTTCAGCATGAAGCAGCTTTGACCAGTGCAGGGCACTTGAGCACAGCCGGATGCAGGATTGGGCCCTGCCCGCAGCCTTTGGACACCCATAGCTTCACTCTTCCTCTCCCAGAACCCCCCTGGGATCATGAGCGTCCTGGACGACGTCTGTGCCACCATGCATGCCACCGGCGAGGGGGCAGACCAGACCCTGCTGCAGAAGCTGCAGGCAGCCGTGGGCACCCACGAGCACTTCAACAGCTGGAGCTCGGGCTTTGTCATCCACCACTATGCAGGCAAGGTACGGCACCCCACACCCTGCACCCCACAGCCCTGGCCACAGCGGCGTGGGGCTGAGCTCCCCTCCCGTCCCCAGGTCTCCTACGACGTGAATGGCTTCTGCGAGCGCAACCGGGACGTGCTCTTCACTGACTTGATTGAGCTCATGCAGAGCAGCGAACAGTGAGTCTTGGCAGCGCTGCGGTCCCAGGGGCTGGCCCAAAAGGGCTGGGGCAGAGGGCAGCATCCTCAACATCCAGACCATAAAGCTTTGCTGGTCCTGCCTCTGCCCAAGCCATAGCTCCGGGTGCTCAGCGTCCTGCATCACCCCGCAGGCACTGGCGGCATCCCCCCATCAAGCACAGCGGCACCCAGGGGCTGCAGGGCTGGGCAGAGGGGTGCTCACCCACCAGCACCGATCCTGCTCAGCCTGGGGGCAGTTGGGGGGGACAGGCTCAGCCACGGTGCAGGATTTCTCAGCAGCAGAAAGCAGAGCTGGAGCTGGTTCCAGCTCAGCGCCTGCTGAGCTTGGGGAGCCTGGCGACTCTCACCCGGGGACTGTCACCTGCTTTTCAGCGGTTTCATCAGGATGCTTTTCCCAGAAAAGCTTGATTCTGACAAAAAGGGACGACCAACCACCGCGGGCTCCAAAATCAAGGTACATCCCAGAGGCTGCAGGACAGTAGCTGCCTCTGGGGCAGCAGCAGGGTGATGGGCTCCCACCAACGCCTTTAACACTACAGAGGTCGATCTTTGCAACAGAAACAGGCTAACGACCTGGTGAACACGCTAATGAAGTGCACGCCACACTACATCCGCTGCATCAAGCCCAACGAGACCAAGAAACCCCGGGACTGGGAGGAGAGCAGGTAACAGAGGCTCCTCACAATGTATCAGTGAGCTCACGGAGCCCAGGGAATGGGACCTGGCCATGGAGATGTGACCAGGACTGACTTTCCTCCAAAAACTGCACCCCCGGGCTGGTCCCTCTGTGCTGCCCACAGACCCAGGGGAACACGAGGTGGTGCTGAGGAGCGTGCAGTGACACACACGCCTCTCTACATGGATCACCCAAAGGCTCCATCTGAGCCCCAAGAAGCTCTCAAGCATGCACCGCTGAGGACATCCCCGTGACAAGCAGTGGCCGAAGGGTCTGGGCAGGTCCCCCACCAACCTGCCATCCCACGCTGAGTGTGTCCCTCCCGGCTCCGCAGGGTGAAGCACCAAGTCGAGTACCTGGGGCTGAAGGAGAACATCCGGGTGCGCCGGGCAGGTTTCGCTTACCGCCGCCTCTTCCATAAATTCCTGCAACGGTAAGCAACCACTGGGACAGGGGATGGTGGGTCCCTGCAGCCCAGCCGTGACTCACGTCCCCTGTCCCAGCAGCTACGCCATCCTCACCCCCGAGACATGGCCGTCCTGGCGCGGGGACGAGAGGCAAGGGGTGCAGCACTTGCTGCGCTCTGTCAACATGGACCCGGACCAGTACCAGATGGGTCGGAGCAAGGTGTTTGTCAAGAACCCCGAATCGGTAGGTGGCCCGGCTCTGCTCCTTGCCCCGCAACCCAGCATCCCCGGGGGATGCTGCATGCAGCTAAGCACCACTTTGGGCAACCCTGGGGAGGGTTTGGGGTGCCAACATGCGGGGGAAGTGATGCAGCACAGGGGCTGGGGGGCCTCTGGGCAGCTGGGCTTAGCACCCCTGGTCCCCCCCAGCTCTTCCTCCTCGAAGAGATGCGGGAGAGGAAATTCGACGGCTTTGCCCGGGTGATCCAGAAGGCCTGGCGCCGGCACGTCGCCATCCGGAAGTATGAGCAGATGCGAGAGGAAGGTAAGCCCAGGCGAAGACAGGGACAACGGCACCCCGGCACCCATTTTAGGGTGCCCTTCACTGGCGACAGCCGAGCTGCAGAGCAGCAGGAGAGCAGCAGCCCAACTCCTAACTGTGGCACTAACAAGGAGACAGCTGAGGAGGGACTGGACCATGAGATGCCCGGGGTCTTTTCTTGCATCTTAAAGGAGGGCACGGATTTCTTGCTCCTGTTTCCAGCCCTGGGAGGGGCTGTAGGATAGAAACTGGAGCCTCTTGGTGTCTTGCTCTGCATTTCATTGCCTGCACTGAGATGGAGAGGAGTAGCTGAGAGCATTTGCAGAGGGATGGGAAAGGGCAGTGGTCACCGCCTGACCCCATCGCAGGTGTTTTCCCACCCTCCCAAGCATGCAGTGAAAAATCAAGGGGGGAAAACCCAAAGAACAGCTGGGTCCCTCCCTCCCTCCCACAGCACAAGTTCTTTTGAGGGCGATTAATGGGTTTCAAAGCCAGCCAAGTTCAAGCAGCTCAGATTCCTCCTGTGGCATAAAACGAGCCCCACTTCTTGCTGCCACAGTCCATGCGATGGCTCCCATGGCTCCCGCAGCCAGTTTGGGAGGGCAGGCAGGCAGGGGCCGAGGGCTGAGACAAGGGCTGAGCCGCCGGCGCAGAGTCCTGTCCAACCCTGGGGTCCCACGCAGCCTCCAACATCCTCTACAACTTCAAAGAGCGGAGGAGGAACAGCATTAACAGGAATTTCGTGGGTGATTACCTGGGCATGGAGGAGCGGCCGGAGCTGCGCCAGTTCCTGGCCAAGCGGGAGCGGATAGACTTCGCCGACTCCATCACTAAGTACGACCGGAGGTTCAAGGTACGTGGAGCCACTCGGGGCTTGGGACAGGCCAAGCCGTGGCTTGTGGTGGCTTCCCTTGGGTGGGATGTGTGCGGGGCACGTGCCCCCCCAAAAACACCCCCTCACCCCCTGCTCCTGCCCTTTCCCAGCCCATCAAGCGGGACTTCATCCTCACCCCCAAGTACTTCTACCTGATTGGGCGGGAGAAGGTGAAGAAAGGTCCTGAGAAGGGGCAGATCAAGGAGGTGCTCAAGAAGAAGGTGGAGCTCCAGGCAGTGAGCAGTGTCTCGCTGAGGTGCGTTCCTTAGCACGGGCTCCGCGGGGGGCGTCTGCACGGTCCAGCTTCACCCATCAGTTCCACCAGCCTCTCCGTGCTCCGGTGCCCCCCGCCAGGCCCCAGCCCCTCACCCATGGAGGCAGCAGGGCTTTGGGCCATGGGGAGAAGGCTCCCCACAGAGTGCTTTGCAGGTGGGGCTTGGGAGTCCAGGGAGGTTTCCAGCTAAATTGCCCTCCAAATTTGCTTGGGGTGGACCCAGGCCCAGCGGGGTCTTCCAGCTCCTGCCCAGCGGGGTCTTCCATCTCCCACCCAGCGCCGGCTGGCACCAGCCTTGCCCCCACTGACACCCCCACACTGGGGTTGCTCCCCCAGCACCAGGCAGGATGATTTCTTCATCCTCCACGAGAATAACGCCGACAATTTCTTGGAGTCCATCTTCAAGACGGAGCTGATCAGCCTGCTGTGCAAACGCTACGAGGAGCTCACCCACACCAAGCTGTGCCTCTCCTTCAAGGACACGTAAGGATGGAGGCCGGGAGAGCTGACAAAGCAGGATGGGGTCCCATCCCTGTGGCCTCACGGCCCCTCTCTCTCCCCCAGACTACAGTTTCGGGTGAAGAAGGAGGGCTGGGGCGGTGGCAGCACCCGCAACGTCACCTTCGTCAGAGGACAGGGCGACGTGGCCGCCCTCAAAGCCGGAGGCAAAACCCTTACAGTCAGCATTGGAGATGGGCTCCCCAGGAACGCCAGTAAGTGCCAGGGCACCCGCGGGGCAGCGGTGGCGGGGGGACAGGAGTGCCGGGGCTGCAGGACATGGCCAGAGGCTTGGGGACATCAGGGCGAGCCAGCGTGTACCACAGCCCTGTGGGGTTCACATTTCACCTGGGAGGGACCTGCTTCTGCTCAGGTGATGGGGCAGCACGGGGCATTTCGGGGAAAAGGGCGGCCGGGGGCAAACTGCAGGGGCAGCCCCCCCCAGCTGGCTCCGAGGACCGTCACCTAACAGGGGGCTCGTGTCCCTCCAGAGCCCACGAGGAAGGGGGCAACACAGAGCAGAGGTGGCAGCAGGTGTCCGGCGCCCTCCCGAAGTGCCCCACCAGCGCCCAGAGGTGAGGAGGGCAGTGCCGAAGGGGGGGTGCCAGGGAGGGGGGACCCCAGCCTGGATCCAGCCAACGCTGAGCTCCCAGGGGGGTGCTGGCTGAGCGTGGGCCCCCTGTAATGCACCATCCCCGGGGGGGGGTCTTCCAGGTGCCTGCAGGAATGGGGCACCCCAGTTCCCACGCAGCGATGGCCGGGGTCAGCGGGACACCTACACGGCACCCCAGAAGCAGGCGCGGGGGCCACCGGCTGCAGCGCTGCCCACCCGAAACGCCACCCGCCAGCCAAAGACACGGCCCCCGTCCGAGCAGAACATGGATTTCCTCAATGTGCCTGACCAGGGGGTGGCCGGGTAGGTCCCATACCGGCACCCACATCCCCCCCACCCCATCCTCCCCTCCCACTGCTGCCGGTCCCAGGAGATGCTCTTTCCCCTCTGAGCAGCTTGGCTACTCGACCCAGCGACAGCCCGACTAGGTCTGGGCAATCTGGCCTTGCTGGCAGGACAACACCTCCCAGGCTCTTGCACACCCCAGTTCTCCCAGTCCCTGCACTGGGAGGACCCATCTGAGCTGTAGGCACAGAGCACCATGTCGGTGGGGGAGAGCAGGGTGGGAAGGAGGATGCAGTGCATCCCGCGCCCTTCCACTCTCCCCAGTGTGAACACTGTTTCTCCCGGTCCCACAGCATGCAGCGCCGGCGAAGCCTGAGCCAGCGGCCACCCCCGGCCGGGCGTCCCAAGCCGCAGCCCAAGGTGGCCGTCCCGCGCTGCCAGGCGCTCTACCAGTACGTCGGGCAGGATGTGGACGAGCTCAGCTTCAACGTGGGGGACATCATTGACATCCTGCTGGAAGGTACCGCTGGGCTCCCGCCCTGCCCAGCTCCTCCCCGCTGTGCCCCATGGCAGCACCATGCCTGACCCGGCTCTCTTTTTTCCCCCTTCCCAGATATCTCCGGCTGGTGGAAAGGCCGGCTGCATGGCAAGGAAGGGCTTTTTCCTGGGAACTACGTGCAGAAGATCTGAGCCAGGCGCAGCAGCAGAGATGGGAGGTCACCATCCTCCCACCCCACCTCTGCCAAGGCCGTGCCGAAGGGGCCGGTGGTGGCTCTGCGGCAGTTCTCCACTGACGCTGGCGTTGAGCGAGCGCTTCCTCGCGAGGCCCCCTGGCCTGTGCCGGCTGCCGGGCTGTGCCGGTGTCAACCACTGAATCCCGCAGCTGCTTTAGATGGTGGCCTCCCTGCAGCAAGGACCGGCTCTTTGCTGCTTGTTCGTAGCCAGGGAGTAGAACTGCTCCAGTGATTCTGGTGTATAAATAGGATTATTGTTAATAATTATGGTAAATAATCAGACTCAACAAATCTGAGTCCGATTCAAAAATTGAGCCTGGAGTTGTATTCCACCCTGGTGCTGGCCTGTGGCTCCCGCTGGCCCTGGGACAAGAGCCCTGCACCCATGTGTCCCCATGTGGGGACGTGGGCAGACAGACGTCAGAGGAAGCCCCGTTCCCGCCACGTTGAACCCTGCAGAAGATGCTGAATACAGAAATCAACTCGCCCAGGAACCCAGCTCAGGCATCTCCACATCCCGGCATGACTCTGGACCGCTCGGCACAGCCGGCCGGGAGCTGCCAGGGCAGCAGTGAGGCAAAGCAGGGCAATGGGGTGCAGCAGGACTGGGGCGCCATCGCCGTTCCCTGATTTCTCATAGGAAAAGCTGCGAGGACCACTTAGCCAAAGCCCGCCGAGCTGTAGCAGCTTTTTCTGATGGTGGTCAGAGGGCTGCTAGGGCCTCCCTGGTTTGCAGGGCAAGGGGGGATCTCGTCCGCAGGGGGCCAGGGTCAATGCATGGGGTGGAAACCGCCAACCTCGGCTGCACAGGCTCCAGGATTTGGGGGACCCTCTCNGTTTGCAGCAGGGAGAGGGACAAACGGTGCCGACATGTCGGGGCTCATCCCTGCCTGCCCCCCCCCGCTCCCTGCTCTCCCCGCCGGGCCCTGCGCTAAGCGGCCGGAGGAAGTGACGACAGCCTGCTCCCGTGCGGCCCTGCCTCAGCCTCGCGTCCCAGCCCTCCTCTTCCTCCCTCCCGCAGCCCCCACTGGGGCTGCCCCCCTGGCAGGCAGACCCCCTGCCCCAGAGATGGGGGGCTACAGAGGGATTCAGGGGACACCGTTTCCTCCACGGTTGGGACAGCACAGCGCAGGAGGCTGCTGGGATGTGAAGTCCTCCACGGCCCCACACTGCAAACACTGGTTGGGCCTCCCCGTTATGGGTTTTTACAACCCCTGTGGTCCTGGGGGGTGATTTTTCCTGTAAATCACAGGTGTTTAGGAGTCCTCGCACTGCAGAGCTTGGCAGGGGGGGAAGCAGGCAGAGCCTCTGTTTTTATTTTAATGAAAAAAAATTAGCTTTGGAAACTCTGGGGATTTAGGAAACTCTTTCCTGCACCTTCCAGCCCTTCCTTG
>WAAD01017011.1:53922-65163 GCA_013389945.1 Fregata magnificens | reverse complement strand
CACCCTCAGGTGGAAGCAGCAGGAGAAGGAGCTGCAGCAGCTGCTTGGGCTTAAGCCCCCCTGATCGCCCCAGCCCCAAGGCTGGGCTGGAAACCACTGCCCTTTGCTTCATGGGGTGTAGAGAGGCGACGGGCAAAGGGAGGTCGGGGCCAGGGGGCACAGCCTTGCTCCCTGCTCCCAGATTTGGGGTTACCCCTGTGGGGAGGGGACCTCTGTGCATGTGGGGCTCGGAGCGGGGGGGCCTCTGCCCCCGTAGCACCAGCCGATCCGAGCCCCATGGCACCCAGCACAATGCAGCTGGCACCCAGGGCCGCCTGCCCTGCACCCTATGCTGCCGCTTCGCATGGCTCCCGCTGGCGAGGGGGGCTCCCGGGCACAGCCCCCCCCCCGGCCGTGGCGGGGGGCCAGCGGGCGAGCACTGTGCTTCCCTCCTCGCCCGTCCTTGCAGGGCACTCCTCCAACAGCCGCATCGTGTGGGAGCACACGCGGGGCCGCTACACCTGCATGCAGTGCCCCTACTCCACCGCTTCGCGGGAGGAGATGACCTTGCACATCGAGGACCACCGCAAGAACCCCGCACCGCCCGGGCGCCTGGACACAGAGATGGGTACGGCCCAGGGGGGGCAGCGGGAGGGATGCCGGACTGCTGGGATAGTCATGGGGAGCAGGCTCAACCTGCCCTGCATGGACAACATATACTCTGCTCCCTGTGTCCTGGAGGGGGGTTGACCAGCCACTGGGGTGGGCACCGGGCTCCAGGTCCTGGCTCCCCAGCTTGCAGCAATGCCACAGGGGGGTCTGTGTGCCCTTCCCACGCCCCTGTGCTGGGTGCCAGCCCCCAAGCAGCTTCCCATGGGAGCCGGGGTGCGAGGGGGTTGGGCACAGTGCTGACAGCTCTCTTCTTCCTCCAGATTTTGGGGTGGGCATCGCCTCCTTCCACGCCAAGCTGACGCCGGAGATGGAGAACTCCCTGTATTCCCAGCTCTGATGCCCCTCGCTCCCACGGGACTGCTCCTGTGCTTTCCCATCCCTCCCCCCGCGCCGGGCGGGGGGGCACCGCACAGCCCCGTGCCACCACACTGGGACAGGGAACCCTTCCTGGGTACCAGGAGCATCCCCCAGCATGGGGTGGCAGAGTGGGGAGTGTTTTTTTGTCTTGAATTTCTACCTTCCCTTTTATTTTCGGAAAGTCTAAGCCCCCAGAACCCTGCATCTCCCTTCCCTAAAGGTTTTGTTGCTTCAGCTCCAGGGACTCTGGGGGGAGCCTGGTAGGTTGCTCAGGAGTTAGTGGACTTCTCTGCATTGAGGTCTTGAAATAATAAATGGGAATTGTACAGGAGCGGTGGCCAGGAGAGCCTCTGTTGGTCCCTGTGGCGGCTGGGGGCGATGGGGGAGAGTGCTGCCCCCTAAGGATACTCCCCCCTCCAAAGGAGGGGGCAGATTGGGGGGAGGGCATGCAGGGTGTGTGTCAATACGTCCTAAACCATGAAGGGCTCCTGAGCGCAGAGTTGGAGCCTCTGCTAGCTGCACCCCAGCATCCAGATTGGGCACCCAAACCAGGGAGGACCTCAGCCCCCCTTCTCCAGCACCTGGCCGGCCTCGGTGCCTGTCCCCACTCCACTACAGGCAGGCATGCCAGGAGGCCACTCAGCACCAGGCAGGGAGTGGAGAATAGGGCCCCTGCTCCACCCCAACAGCTCTTCCATGCCCTGGTTAACAGCCCTGGGGGCTGCACAACCCCCTGCAACCCCCCCGCACCCCCCTCGTGGGAGCTGCGCATTCTCACCCCGGGGCTCCCCAGGTCCCGCTTTGCCTATGTTGTTGCAGGCCCCATCCCAGTGAGGTGAAAAGTTTGCTCCAAACTGGTTTGAGCGAAGGCGTGCCGCCACATGCCAGTGCCCATGCTGCTTCACTGGCCGGACGCCAGCCACCGGAGCAAGGGACAGGAGCGCCAGCACCCAGCTGCTCCGCACCCCGGGGTTGGGTGCTGCCACCAGCCCTGGGAGGGGACACAAACCCCAGGGGAAATTTTTTTTTTTCCCCCAGCCCAGCCCTGGCTCTTGCCTGTGGAGCTGCCCCTTTCCCAGACACGTTCACCCCAGAACACGAGGCGGGGGGGCTTCACCATCCCACCTCCCCTGCCCGGCCGTGCCTGTTGCCAGCAGCAATCGCGCAGCCCCCCTGTGGATATGCCAAGCGGGGGGGCACAGAGCAAAGCCCCAGCATCTGCAGCTCAGCACCATGTTGAAGGCTCAGGAGGGGCTGATGGCAGCCTGGCTGGGGGGGACACATGCCTTCCTCCCTCTGCGATCCCTGCACACGGGTGAGCAGCATCACGGACCACCACGGTTCACTCCTGCCTGCAGCCCTGTGTTGGGCAGCCTCTCCGTGATGCCTTCCCCAGCCCACCGGTGGGGACTGCGTCCTGGGGAATCACTGGTCAGAGGCAGCACTGGCCCCAGATGAGGATGGCAAGAAACTGGGGGAAGCAGAGAGCCAGCTGGATGGATAGACTGGGCCAGACAGACTGAGCTGCAGCTCCAGCACCGCTGCCTCTGTGCACAGGAGCGAGCAGGAGGGCTTCCTTCTGCAGCAAGTC
Organism: Fregata magnificens; assembly: GCA_013389945.1. NCBI lineage: Eukaryota > Metazoa > Chordata > Aves > Suliformes > Fregatidae > Fregata > Fregata magnificens. Next base: position 62,564 of record WAAD01017011.1, on the reverse strand, counting down.
AGCCCCACAGCCACATGTCTGGGTGGGGAGGGCGGTGAGGCTGTATTTGAAGGAGGGGGGCCCTCACCTGAGGGGAGAGGGCTGGGCAGGCAGGGGCAGCTGCACAAGCAGCACTGGGGCGCAGCAGCACCCGCAAGGCAGCGGTGGGGAGCAGGGCTGGGAGCGGCCGCAGTGCTGCTCTGCCTCCTGGCTCTGGTCCACGCGGGGCTGGGGGCTGCCCTCCACCGTCCAGCACGGACCTCCACTCACCCTAGGCAGGAGGACAGACCTGCTGAAGCCCCTGGCTGCTGAGACCTGATGGAGCAGCAACTTGTTAGAGCCAGAGCAGGACCATACAGCCCCAGCAAGGCGAGGGACCCCTCTAGCCCCCAGCGAGGGGGAGCACCATGGCATCAGGCACAGCTTAGATCCCTCCAGCCCCAGCAGGCACAGGCAGCTGCCTTGACACCCCCTCCCCAGCCTGCAATGGAGTTCCTCCTTCCCTGCGTTCATACCCAAACACCCAGTTTCCTCCTCCAGGGCAGAACACAGATGTCCACCCTAAAACCCAGCAGCAGGACACTCACCAGCCTCTCCCTGACCCTGCAAGCCTGGCTGCAGCCACCTCCAAAGGCAGAGCGCAGCACAGCAGGGGCTACACCATCCCGTGCAGGTCCTGCAGACACATTTGTGCCGGGACTCCTCTGCATCAGGATGGTTTGTGCCACTCCACGCCGCACCAGAGCCCCCGCTCCATCCCCATCCCCACTCCACAAGTAGCCCTGGCGTTACCAAACCAGCCCTACCAGCCAAGCTGGGGCTCAGAGCAAAACCAGGCCACGCTGTGGGCAAAGGACAGTCACCGCTCCCAGAAGAGACTCAAGAAAAACTGCCCCAAAACTTCCACCAAGCGTTTCTGCAGGCTGGCTGCAGCTCAGCTGTTCCTAGAGCAGAGGCAGTGAAGACAACGTTCATTGCAATGGATTTTTAAAAACGGAAGTCTTTATTAAAAGTTTTATCCAAATTTTGTAACAAAAGATACAAAAGGGCTGAAGATCCTTATTTCTGGGACTAGTCTGACCAATCAAAACCTGACAGTTACTAGGCTAATATAAAATCCATACAATCTGCTAAAAATGCAGGGAAAAATTAGAAGTAACTGCTGCTCTGAAATTTCTTTTTAAAACTCCTTTAACATTTATAAGTTACTCAGTTTGCATTTTACAGGACTAGTTCTTCTCCAAATGGTTACAGCTACTGTACAATGCAAGAGACAACAGCAAGAACAGAACAAAGCAACAGAAACTCGGATGTGCTGCAACACACACCACTCCTCTGAAGGAACCGCTGCGAGTCTCGCCTCCAAGCGCCGGGTGCCGACAGATTGCCCAGAGCAACCACCGGGAACGCCACAAAGTGCCAGTGCGTCTGCACCCGTGGAGAGCCTCAACAGCTGGAGGAACAGCAGTTACTCCTGCCCCAGCATGGCTCTCCGGCACCCAGCACTGAGCAGTTACCATCCCTTGGATGCCACGGGGCCAGTTCTCCCCAGAAGCTAACGGATGTGCCAGCTGAACGCCTCCAGGCAGAGGAAGGGCAGGCAAGGGGCCAGAAACCCTCCGGTGGAGGGCTACACCTGGCTGAATTCCCCCCTTCCTCCTTCCAGCCACCGCAGCGTGGGGGGACACGTGCTCTGCAGCACCATCTGCGCTCCCGCAGAGCATAAACACGAGTGGGAGAGAGCTGGATTTCTGATCAATGCACTCCTCTTCGTGCTGAAAAGGAAAGAGGAGGATGCGTACACCAGGCTAGCGCTGAGGCAACTGTCCAGAGCTGGTACTGGCTAGCAGAAGGACCCTGAGAATATATAGGCTAACACGGTCTCCTGGGGAACGCCGAGTTAGGTGCATCACAGTGATACTGGTTGAACGTGTTCTGTACAGTGCGAAATGGAGTTTGACAGAAGTGCAGTATCCCTTAACCTGCTATTTCCTATCTCTTCCTAAAGGCAGAGGCTGCTACAGGGTGACGAGAAGCCTCATCGCAGCAAAGACGCTCAGAGCCACAAAAATCAGACTTACTTGGACATCCAAGTGAAAGTTATTAGGTCACCACCGGGAAAAATATTCCAGTTTATAAAAAAATAGGAAAGCAAGTGTGGGGCTACTGCAAGGTGCATCGTCAGAGGTACCAGGTCTTGCAAGCAGCCACCCCCCCTCCCCATGACCCCAGGCACCCCACATCCCCAGCACTGAAGTATCTTCAAGCATCTCCAGAGATCACATCACCATTATTTCTGATCAGAGACACCTCAGTGATCATTCGCTTTGAGTCCATTTAGATGAACCAGATTTGCACCCACTGCTCAAGATGGCTCAAGCGTCTTCAGAAAGCTGGTCTGAGGGCATGCGGATAGCAAACACGCCTTCTTAGCTGTCAGGCAGGGTGGCGAGCTGGAGCTCTGGGTCCAGTGTGGCAAGGCTGGTTTCAGACACGAAAGATACCCTAGGAGGGAATTTTTTTTTTTTTTTTTTTTTTTTTTTTTTTTTTTTTTTTTTTTTTTTTGCAAACTGCTGCACAAACCACAGAACGGAGAAAGCCTTTGGTCATGAGATACTTGCGAGAAAGAGCCTTGTATGGAAGATTCCCCTGAATGCCTACAGTATTCTACATCTTAAAAAAATATATTGTGGACGCTGCAGCCATACAAAGGGGGGAGGAATGGGAGACAGGGATTTACAGTCTCACATAGACACAACGGGGAGGTTAAGACAAGCACAGTCATAGTCTGTAAAACTGATTGGCTCCCTCGGATCAGTCATCCTCATCATCCTCTTCATCTTCTGGATCTTCCTCTCCTTCATCCTCTAGATTTCGTTTTCTCTTTTCTCCTCGTGGAAGGTCTGCAAAAAGAGGTGAAGCGTGAAGTTCTGTTCAGTCTTGCGGAACAGCATTTGAACTGTGGCTTCAAGCCATGTCAGCCACAGCTTGCTGGTGAACAAGCACAGACTAGACTGGCACCGTTAGGGAGCAGAGATCCACCCTGCCCAGTTTCTCATGGCACCCAGAAAAGCCTGGACTAGCATGAGACATTAACTATTAACTATTTTCTGTGCCCTCCAAGTATCCCACATTTCAATAGCTACTTGAAAACGGACTTTTTTTGTTTTGGTTTTTTTTTGTTTTGTTTTGTTTTGTTTTGAGCACCCCCAAAAACATAGCATCTGCAGAATTCAGTCACTTCTGACCAAGCTCATACAAGATCATCTGAAGTCACGCCAGCCTCTATATTCTGTCAACATTCATTCAGGTGTTTACAGTTTGTTATAACCAGAGGAGCCTGGACTCCAGTCAAGAAGCTCGGGTCTACCCTCCTCCCTACAGCTGAGAAGAGAGAGGAACGTGTCTCCAAGCGCCTTTCCTTACGCACACTGCTAACATGAGCTCCTGTGACAGAAGCCCTGCTCCTGCACAGACTATCAGTTCAAGCTACTTAGAACTGGTTTTCTAGGCAATTTGCCTCTCTAGTATTTGGCAGACTTACCCAGCTTGGTTGGTATTAGGAAGTACTGAAACCTGTTTCCCCATCACCACTGTGTGACCCTTTGGTTATAACCGCTATTCAATAGTCAGCTTAGGCATAAGCAACCACGTCAGCAGTGCCTATAAGCAGAAACGCTGCACTTTCTACCAGGGAAAAGCTGCAGGCAACAACAGCACTGCACTGAAGCTTGGGAAGCTCTACAAAAACAGCACGTGTGAGACTGTTGAGGCAGCTTTGCAAGCACTTTGTTTGTTAGGATTTGACTCACCATCATCAGCTTCATCTTCTTCATCATCCTCACCGTCTTCCTCCTCATCTTCCTCCTGGAGTCAAAACAAGATGCTTTGTTGCAAGAACCACAATCCCATGAGCAAGGTGTAATTCCACAGCAACGTTTTCCTTCACCTCTGCTCCGGCCCTACTCTAGCCTCAGGGTGGCAGGTACAACCTGAGCAGGGAGAAGCTGTCGCTTCCTAAATAGCTTCTTACATCCCTACAAAGGGGGGCTGTACGGCTTTATCACTTGAAGCCATGGGAAGTACCAGACCGAGCAATAAACACATCTGAACTGGCAAACTCTGTGGACCATGAGTCAAAAGTTGTACAGGAAAAGCCAGAGCGCACGGCGGTACTCCTCAGGCCTGCCCACAAAGAGGCATCTGTGACATCAGGTCAGATGGGTCAGCAGATTAAGGGACAAACGCACTACCAAACACAGCAGATTTATACCGATGACAGAAAGCCTCACCTCATCATCTACTCCATCCTCCTCTTCTTCACCTTCCAGATCATCGTCTTCATCGTCTTCATCATCAATGACTTCTTCATCCAAATCATCTTCCTCATCATCATCATCCTCTTCCTCACCTTCTACCAAAAGGAGAGGGAGGTAAGTGTTACGGTTCCCAAATACTCGCTACTCCCAGACAATATGCTCAGACCTCCAACCCCAGTGCTATGTGAGAATGGGCAGGAAATCACAGAGAACAAGCACGCACAAGAAACGCCAGCAACAAGACCCATCCGCCTGCAGCAAGTCTCATTTCTTACGCAGCCTGCCAAAGGAGGGAGTGGGGTTACCCAGACAGCCCCTACTTTAGTGGCAAGTTATAATCACCATTTATTTAGCAACATGACCATGCAGAAGGGGAAAAGGGGTTGTTCCCCAGCAAGAAAACCAAGAGGAGAAAATCCTCACCTTCCCCATTCTCATACTCATCTTCCAGTCCATCCCCATCTGCTTCAGGGTCTGAGTCAGGGGCTTCCTGATCATCAGCATCAAATCCATCTAGGTAGGTGAGCTGGGGCAGAAGGGTGAACACGCTCTCCCGGTAGTTGATGAGCATTGTCACCTCACAGTTGAAGAGGTCCAGACTATGCAGGTTTGGTAACTTTTTCTGCAAAGATCAATTTGTTAGATTATTTTACAAGTTCACACGGTTTGAAGATCAGGCAGCCATCAGAGAATAGATCATTTGCTACCCAGATCTAGTACAGAAGTGTCTTTGCATGCATTACTTGCACCACGTGCTCCTCAGATGGAGAGATGTTATTGCTCTTGCTAACTGTAGGCAAAGATTTCTTTTCAGCTCCTCTGTCCTAGTTTCCCCTCCCTGGAGCCAGCTCCCTATGAAACCACTTGCAAGTCTTACTCCCTTTGGAATGGGGTGGGCAACAAGCACAGAAAGCCCAGCTCCCTCAGCAGGAGGAATCACTGAGCCAGACTCATCCTGCCCAAAACATCAGGCAAAATACCTGAGAGCACAACACAGGGAAACCAAAGCACAGTGCCTGCAGACTGCGCCCCGTGTGCCTTTCAGCACAGCCACAGCGGCTCTCCCGGTCAGGCCATCGCACTGTGCACCAGGTCAAGCGAAGGAGGAATAAAACAGTTTCAAGCTCTTTCTGGAGGGGATGGAAGGACCAAAGGCAACAGCTAATGAGGCAAATGCCCCAGATCAGACCTTTCAGCTACAGAGTCAGCTGAATCACAAGGCAAGAGCCTTCTCTGGGGCAGTTCAGATGCAACGGGAACCCCCTGCAATGCATGCTGTGACAGCACCCAGGGCGAGAGGGTCCCAGCCCAGCACAACAGCGCCTTTGGACTGATGGGATGGACACCCTCACTGGTGTCCAAGCAACTCATCTCCATGACACCCCAGGTGCCACCTACCTCAAACTGCATCCGACCCATTAACGGTCCTTTCTCAGATGGACACTGAGCACTGCATCCACAGTTTTACTCATCCAGCCCAATTTCATGCTTCTTTTAGCAACTGGCTGCTGGTTTTCCAGACAGAGGAGCCATTAACTATTAGCCCAGCCTCAAATTGGACCCACTCATCTGTTCCCATCAGAACCACGAAGTGCTGTTGGAACAGTTACCAAGACGTTGGACTTCTGCTGCACAGACACACTCCCCAAAGGAAACAACGTCATCCCTTCGATTCCAGCACAGCCTTCCACTCACCAAGGGCTCCAGGGTATTGATGTCTTTGATCTTGTTGCCACTTAGATTCAAGTGTGTCAGGTTAGGAGTTCTCTCTGCTAGAACTTCAAGGCCACCAGAAATCCTGTTATCACTGAGCTCCAGCTGCCAGAAGGGAATATCACATGGTCACAAAGTGTCCCAGCTTGCGACATGGGGAATAAAATTGCCCTGAGAACCAGACTACAAGGGGCACCCAAGTTCCAGACCCTGTTTGTTAGACCATGCTGTAGGGCAGCAGTTCAAGTTTTCACTTGAAACCCCTTTCCTGCAGTAACGCAGCACTCGCAGCCAGCTCCGTACTGCAGGACACAGGGGTACGTGTCCTCTTAGCTGTAACGGCACGTTCTAAAATCCAAAATATTTATGATGTTATTGAAGCTTCTGACAGTAGCACAACAGCAAAAGCAACAGTGAAAGGACACTAAACACATAACGAGCTCAAAAGCATTTTGTTGCATACTAAAAAACCACCTCTCTCACTTGCTCAGATTGCAGGCTACAGAGGAAAAAAAAGCAAAATCAAATGGCCTTTTTCTGGCAAATACGGGAAAAACAACTGCCACCAGGGACAGAGCAGCAGAAGTCTAAGAGCAAGGACTACTGGAGATGGGACCACAGGTCTGACTCACCTTCCGGAGTTTGTTGAGTTTGGGGAGATTAGAGACGGACAGCAAGTTGATATTGATCATGCTGAGGAACTCCAGGTTCTCGAAATCTGAAGAGAGACCAACGATCTTCCCATCGTCCGAACGGCAGTTATCAAGAACCAGCTCCTTCACCTGCCAACGGAGACACCCAGCAGCTGTCATCACACCCAGCTAAGTCTCACCTCGAGTCTGTCAAGCTGACATCAGGCAGAGTGACCGACACTTCAAAGCAGCAGGTGTGTCTGAAGAAGGTCCTCCTTACTCACATTAAGGGACACTCAAGATCTTAAAGCCAAATAACTTTTGCAAGGGCAAAAGGTGAGAAATCCCTCACGGTGGTTAGGACTTCACCCTTTAAGCACGAGCCACGCAACATGCGACCGCTGCACCGCCCCACACCCTGTGGCTCCAACTAAGGTCCACCTTCTCCACTAAGAAGCGTTAAGCAGTTGAACCATGACGTTACATCGAAACATTTCATGCATAAGGCATCAAAAAATCTTTCAGAGTCACGCTTCAGGCTTCACTAACAAGAGGCCAAACAAGGTTACCTGGTTTTGTCCCCTTCAACTTTCTCCCCCACGCCACTGGGGTGCTGGAAAACTTGCCTCCAGAGGATTTGTTTCCCTGTGACAGTCTCCACGCGGATGTGACGCATCTGCCTAGGCAGGTCTCCAAGCAGATGAGCTCAACCTCAGGCTCATAGTGCAGGACCACTCATGGCATCTAATATTTTGCCCAGCACAGACTACACACACAGAAGCCACTGCTACCCGGTAATTGAGCATAAAAATCAAGTCCCTATGGCATTAAGACCATGAAGCACCAGCGCAGAACCACTCCCCCCCCAAACACCCGGAGGATAAATATACGTGGCATCCCCCTCTCACCCAAAGTGCAGTTGAGTGCTCAAGCCCCAGCTCTCACAGGCCACTTCCAAAACTTGCTTTTACTCCACACATTCTTCACAGCAAGATGCAAAAATCAGCCTTGGCCAGAAGGCTCACGATGCTCTCCAAATTCCTCCTTTGCAGCGCTCCCATTTTACCTCCTTGCTCAGATCAACCAACTATTAGGGAGTCATTTTAAAATCACTTTGCCTTACTGACAGCAGAGTTTCAGGGCTGCCGTGCCATCTTGGCAGCACAAGCTCCGAACGAGTTAACACTTAAAACTCCAGAAGTGGCATCGCTGGTCAGGGCTCTGAGTTGAGCAGCAAACAGGCTCAGCCAGGAGTTTTGTAGCTGAGCTCGTTTTGCTCCCCACACCCCAGACAAGCCTCCAACTGAACCGAGACTCTGCCACCACGGTGGCGTAAAGGTGGCCAAAGCCAGCCCTGCTCCGCTGTCGCTTTGTTGGTGCGGGCACAGAGGCGAGCCTGAATGTTATCAGGTTATGAACTAACCTGGCCGAGACCAGCTTTAACCCGGGCCGGACACCCGCCCTGGATCACAGAGCAAGCACCGCAGCAGGATCAAGCAGCCAGGACGGCTTCTTCCAGCAGCAACGCCGGCTCGCACCGGCTTTGGTCGCAGGGCACGCACGCTCTGACCCCGCTCCACTCTGCAGCGTGCCGGTCGCTCAAATTCCTGATGTCAAACTAGGGGAGACCCGCAGCTTGCAGCCTCAGAGGGACGCTTCTACTCCTCAAATCGTTCTCGTCCTGCAAACCCCTTTGCCACCCACAAAGCATCTTTAACCTCTACCAAAAGCTCCTACTTACGGCCCTTTTTTCCTCATGCTTGGTTTTAAGCTGCCCACGGCCGCACGCTGCCGCTACACGGCGACCCGTCCCCAAGCCGAGTGACAGCCGCCAGCTATCTCACTGCAAGGCGGCGAGCGGGGCCGCCGGCCCGGCCTAGATAAGGGGCGGCCGCCCTTCCGAGGCCCAGGCGGCTCCGGGAGCGCAGGCCTGCAGGACGAAGCGAAAGGCTTCGAGAGGGTGCGAAGCCCCGGGCCTGGCCCCCACGGCTGCCGGCTG
>WAAD01017011.1:12663-52592 GCA_013389945.1 Fregata magnificens | reverse complement strand
CATCCCCAGCACCACGTTCCCATCCCCAGCACCACATTCCCATCCCCAAGCACCACATTCCCATGCCCAGCACCACATTCCCACCCCAGCACCACATTCCCACCCCCAGCACCACATTCCCACCCCAGCACCACATTCCCATCCCCAGCACCACGTTCCCGTCCCCGTGCCAGGCCTCCTCTCTCGGCCGCTGCTGAGGCTACATCCACCAGCGGTGCCGCATCCGGGGAGGCTGATGAAGCCGGGGTGTCGGCTGGTCTTTCTGCTAAAGGAAGGACGAGATAATCGCGGGAGCTCCCTCATAACTACGAGGGTTACGATGATGTTTTTCCCTTCCCTCATCTGACGGGCAGCCCGCAGAGGCCGGCGGCTCGCCCTGGGCAGGGCTGCACTCCGGCTGCAAACACGGTGAGCTGGGAATCCCGCGGTTGTGAGACGGGCGAGGCGAGGGTTAGCGGGGCGCCCGTGGCCCGTGAGGCTCATGACTGTGGGAGCACCCGGCCCAGGCGGTGCTGTCCGGCCCGGCTGCGCTTAAAGGGTGCGACAGAGCTGGTGGGAGTCTGCACGGGGGGGGCTCGGGAAGGTCCCCCACCACGACACGGTGCCACCGTTCCCAGGGACCCCGCGCGGGAGGAAGATTCCTGCGGGATGTGGGCATTGCTGGCAATGACTTAATTAAAAATTATCTTAAAAAATATCCAGAGAAATCTCTGATCAACGACCGAGCCTCCAAGTAAACAGGAACACGAGGGCTGGCAGGACCAGCCTCGGTCCCTCGTTGTCCCCTTTGGCAGCAGGCCACTGGCTTGCCTTGTATGGGAGGAAATGGCTTTCTGGTACATTGCCGCTAATTTTTGCCAGTTGGCTCTAACATGAACCTTATTTTATTAAGAGCAGCAAAATGAAACAGCGACATTCAGCAGAGGGGTTTAAGCTCCGAAGGGGCCAAACCCAGACGGGTTTTTTTAAGAGCAGATAAGGGACATCTCCGTGAAGAAAAACTGCCTTTAACGTCGGTGCATTTTTTGCATCTCTGTGATCTCCCCTGCTCCCTCACGGACTGCGGCTCAGTTCTCTCCAGCCCAACTGCATGCCAGAGAGCTCCCGGTGCTCTGCCGTGGGGCGAGCAGCCCGCGGGGCACCGCAGCAGTCACCCCTCTCCTTGGTGTGCCCCTAAGGAGCTGCCCCCGAAACGCCCAGCGCTGAGGCTGCGCGGAGGTGGGCAGATGTTGTGGAGGACCAGAGGTGTGGTGGGGGCACTAAAGGAGCCGGGAGAGCAGCCGACGGCTGCGACGGGCCTGGCTGCAAGGCCCAGAGCATCCTCTTACTGCCCTGTCCGGGGTAGTCACATCCCCACGGGTGGAGCGGCAAGTGGGTCATGGAATCATAGAAGGTTGGAAAAGGCTTTAGGTTTAGGTTGGAAAAGACCTTTAAGATCATCCAGTCCAACCGTAACCGGGTCCCTCCTTTGTTGGGTGTACCCAGGCTCGTCTGGCCCTTTTTGGCTTCACCGGGNCCCTGGGCAGAGCAGCTGGGAGATGAGCCGAGAGGTCCCCCCTTGCTGATCTGCATTTGTTTTAAGGTCTCTTTCATGTACTTTGAGGCTCGTTTCCTGTTCTTTGTAGAAAACAATGCTTCCCCCCCTCCCCGCCCATCCCAGGGTGGCTTTATCTCCCCTCCCGTGGGCTGTACTCCCTCGGGAGCTGGGCTTTATGTTTGTCTTAAAATACAAAACCCTGCTCTGATTTAACCGAATTGATTTTAAAGCTGCGTCTGGTATTTGATGTCTGGTAGATGCATTTAAACTGATCTAGATTTTCTATGTTTGGGCAGATTAACGTGAAGCTGGTAATTTACTGTGCAAGTGACAGCAACTGGAAGGCTGGACCGTAAATGCTGACATGGGTTGAAATTCAGGTCTGGAGCTTTTCATGCAAGCTGGAGCACAGATGCTCGGAATAACGTATTATCTGTCTATTATATAACACAATATTATCTTGCACTTTGCACTGCTTTAACTACTTCATTCCTAGCCCAGTGCCTCCTGAGAGTGAATCCTGTATAAACGGGCCGTTACTGCTGTCTGCACCACAAGGACCTTCTCACCACGCCGTTACTCTCCCATCCTCAAAACAGGGACAAGATTCCCCCAGATCTCCTGTAGATCCCCAGCAGCCGGTCCTGCTGGGACATACTGGGATCCAGCCACAGGAGAGCGATGGGTACACCAAATCAGCTCCAACAGCTTCTCCTGCAGGAGCCAGGAGCTGCACAAGCCCCCAGTGAGAGCTGGTCCCTCCATGGCTGAGCTGTTCCACCAAGGTCACTTGCTTCAGAGACCTTCCGAAGGCGGTTTGGGGGTATCCAGTGATCTCCCGTAGCTGGAAGATGTGGTCAGGTGCTTTCACTGAAGATTTGCAAGCCAATAAGGCATCGACTGGGAGACCAAATGCATTCCAACAACCCCCCAAGGAGGAGGCAAATAAGGTTAACACTGTCCTCGGTATCCTTTAGAAGAAATTCTCATGATTTTTGTTTGTTTGTTTCGCTCTTGGAAATCGGGGATCTAAAACTTGCAGGGCCTGATGTGCTGGGTCCCTGGGGACGTCCTCACCCTCTGCTTCCCGGCCGGGTCATGCCCCTCCGGCTCTCCCCGCTGCAGAGCGGCTCCGGTGCCGGCAGAGGGAAGCATCCCCCCGGCCGTGCGGGGAGCGGTGCCCCGGCAGCCCGGCCAGAGCCCCTTGGAGGCTGGAGCCCGGCCCTGAAGGGTCCTGGGGAGGAACCTGGGAGGGGGGGAAGTGGGAGCGGGAGCAAACACCTCTGCAGAAGGAGAGCCTGAGCGTGGCTGGAGTCCCCGAGGTGCAGCCGTGCAAAGTGGTCCTGATTTGGGGTAAAGCCAGCGGTGGTGTCTCCCACCTGGGCTCTGCAACCCTTGTCCACGGGACATGTGATGACCAGGCAGCTTTCCATATTTGTGGGCAAGACAGAGGTGCCCGAAGGCTTTGGATGCCACCAGCCTCCCTCCATGCACTTAGCAGAAGTGCCTGAAACAGGAGTTCTTGCCTGGGGGCTCCCAAAAGGCAGCAGGGAGAAGGAGGCACTTCCAGAAAGAGATGTGCCTGGGTTTGCCTCCAACCTGAATGCTGTCTTTTCGAGAGCGTGCAGGATTAGTACCCAAGCAGAGAGAGAGGCATGGGGCTGGGACTCCAGTTTACGCACAGTATTTCCCCAGCGCAGGATAAAGTCACGATTCTCTCATATTTGCCGTGTTTCTCCTTTATTGGTGACTCTCTTAACGGTGCGGCGGGGATATTGGCCTGTTCCCCTTGAGCTTTCTGCATGGCAAGGGCCTTGCAAGCCGCATAGTTTGCACCTTAATATTTTATCAGCTAGTCAGTGATTGAAAAGGAAAATCCAACCATTTTCCCTGGAATGTACCTGTCATGTCCTGTCCCTCAAGACAGTCTGTATCTGGTTTGAAACACCCAGGCAGCAGGCATGTTCCTTCGGACTCTCTGAATATGGAGTTCTTTATCCCAGTCCAGGGGCTTTTCAGCCCATGATGGCTTGTTCTCTCCGCTCTGCAGTGATTAGCTTTGCCCTGAAGTAATTAGCTGTGGATACCGGCATCTTTATGCCAGCGTAACCATATAAGAACACCCAGGTCCTATCTCAAAGCAGATCTGGAGGCACCTTGCAGATCGCTGTTCAAACTTTCCGATAGGGAAGCTGAGCCACGTAGCGGGGAAGGTATTTATCTACCATCACCCTGTAGAGAGCCAGTGCCCTTTGGACCTGCTTCTCCCAGCAAATACAGTCAGCATCATTTCCATCGCAATCAGTGCCTTGGAAACACAGGGTGGGAATGGGTCCAGCTACAGCCCCAGGGAGAAGAGAGAGAGGCAACCGGGATGTACCTGGGGTGGGGTTTGGGGAGACGGGGCTGCCTTCGGCCAGGCGGGCACTGTCCCCACCTCACCCCACACAAGCAGTTATCACCTCCAAGCTGCCCCAGCACCCCCTAGGCTGTTTGCAATACTTGGTAAAAAAAGAAGGAGGGTGGTGGATAATTATTGTTTTTACCAACTCTGCAATGTCTCCCAGCTCAGCTGGACCAAGCGATAACAGCGCCAGGAACTATCATCACGGCCATCACTGCTTTGCGCTACCGCAGGATTTTGGATCCCCTGTAAAGGAGTCAACAGCCAGAGAGATCACAGAGAAAACCTCTCCCAAAGAGCTTACAAAAGGCATGCGACAGTTGGGAAATGGACTTCAGGTGCCTCAGGCCCCAAGATGCACCCCTGATGTTAGGGTTAAGTCATGCTGTGTCTGCTGGGATGGACACCTCCAGGGAACCCCATGAAACACCCCTCGTTCCCCCAAGAGCTGCGGCAGACGCTTCAGTCCAGAAGGACTTACAACACATGCAAGCAAACAGACACAAAGTCTGCGTATAGGATTCTCAAATGCCACCGCTCTTTGCTTTAGATCTCAAAAATATGCAGTTGAAACAATACCCACGTCCTCCTTTGGAATATCACCAAGACCATGTCTTGTCCCTGCACCATTTTCCTGCCATGTGGATTATGCTTCAATTGCATCAGGTCTCAGACAACTCATGACATTTCTGTGCAGTGTGGGCATCGATGGGTGAACCCTGAGGTCTTTTCCTTCTCTGGCCTGGGCTTACACACCTCACTACCCCCCAGCTCCGATGCTGCAAAACTTCCTGCTTCCAGGCTTCAAAATCCTGCCCCTCCACCTATTTGTCTTGTCTGGACAATTTCTGTGAACAGGATTTTTCAGTTTGTTATAACACCGCCGCTCAGTCAGAGCTACACTTGCCCCTAATTTGCAAAGTTTGTGCATATTCTGGTTACTCACAGGAGTAACATCACAATAAGAGCATCCCCGGATGAACTGGAGTTCATCCTCATCACCTCCGCCATGCCAAAGCATGAGGGAGGCTGCTGTGCTCTGCTTACTGTCTGTGCTGAGATTTCAGGACATGAAAATAGGATTTGGGAAACTCTGCTCTTTGGGAAATAGTCCCACAGGTGCCATGGGGAGAGGCGTGCTGCAGGTGGGATGGCTCCGTTCCCCAGTTCCCGCCCCACTTTCCCAGTCTCGGCAGGGCTGTGCTAGGGAGATAGGCAAGGACCTAGCCTGGAGGCTGGGTTCCCAGAGCAGCCTCCTCCTCCATCACTGGCCGTTGTGCAACGCGCTCGCCCCCCCTGCAAAGGGTGTGGGCAGAAATCCTCGCAGATTGGTGCTGCTCAGGGTGCAGCTGAGCTTGGGAAACAGCCCCGCACTGGCCCCAAAGCAGAGGAGAGCTCTGCAGGTTCCCTCCTTTGCACCACGCCGGGTGGCATACGCTCCAGCCTCACACACCCCAGCTGCGGCCGCACGACGGCACGGCGTCGGCCCCTTGTGTGCCCCGCGTGCCTTTGGAGACAGGACGGGGTGGATGTATCGGGCCGGAGGCAGGCAGGGCCAATTTCACACCTCAGAGCTATTTCTGAGTCAAACTCAGCCCTGATACAAGCAGGAAGTCAAGGGAATTGCACCAACCTGGGGTTATTTTGGGCCCTTCAGATTTACCTCTGAGTTGCCTACAGACTCTTAAAGTCCCAGGAATAGTTGGTTTTATTATTTAGAGATGGTTTTTGTGTTCCCAGGGAAAGCCAGAAATTTAAAAAATGAACAACATAGCCAAGAAACAGGGAGTTATTAAATGAATAAAGGAAATGTCTACGCTGGCCGTCATGGGAAGGGATGGATGTTCAATGGAAGCTGCATTCCCAACCAGCTTCTCCCCAGAGTTTGGCCCATCAGTTGCCCGTGTTTGGTGGCTGCCAGCAGTATCCCTGGGAAAGCCGCTGGGAGAAGGGCGCACGCTTGCCAACCGATCAGCGCTGGCACAACCCAGGAAATGGCATCAGGAGCTTCCTACGGAGTGCGCACAGCTGGGGAGCCATCCTCAGGGATGCATCCAGCTCTGTGTTAAAGCCACCAAGAAAGGGATCTGCAGGAGAGTGGCGTGTTCTTGACGTGAACGTGTTTTATTGTGCAGGCAGCTGCGCTCAGACCGCTGCCTGGGCATGGGCACACAGACGGAGGCTGTTAAATAGCTTGCAGGAGGACACAAGCATTGCTTGTTATCTATCGGGGTTGAGTTTGAATCACAAGGGATGCTCTCTGCTATGAGGAGATCTCATCTGCTTTCAGAAATAAGAGGGACATTTGTGCCAGGCAGTGGTTGCAGGAGGATAGAGAGGGTTTTCCTCGTGGTCTCAGAGCCCAGGCACCAAACCAAGAATGAAGAGAGTGGGACACAGCCCCTCCAAGCGCTCCTGCCGGAACTATTCTGTGGCTGCTGGGGGCATTTCTGTGCCCTTCTTAGGCTTTGCTATTTCAGGTGACAAACCCTTCCAAGAGTTTTTTCTAGTGGTGCTTCTAAGTGTCACCATATCCTTGTTATAAGAACCCCTCCTGTCTGCCCATGAGGCACTCACACCAAAGTTCTCTTTTCAAAATAATGCACAAAGAGAGACTGTGTTACATATTAGTCTCCCTTTATTTTTGTAGGCAGACAGAGGTTTCAAAGCATCTGGGATGGGATGTGCTTCTTTGAACAGAGATTGGAAATTAGACAAGGCACAGGGATGTGCACTGGGAACTGGAGTGGGATGGGGAGGTTGCAGGGAGATGCAGCGAAGGGGCCTGGAGGACAGGAGCAGGGAACAACTACAGGTGATTTCCCACTCCAGAAGTGACCCAGCTGCAGGGCACCCAATGCAGCCATCAGGCAGCAGATGGGCAAAAGGAGGTACTTTTTCACCCAGCACCTAATTAAACTGGACCTCGTTGCCATAGGATATGACCTCAAAAAATAACCTTTAAAAGCTTGAGACAAACATATGCAGGATTGGTCTGTTCTGTCTGGTTAAACATGATGGTCCAGGACTGACCACCAGAAGATGGGGCAGGATTATTTCCTGCTTGCCATCCTTCTTGTATTCCTTCCAACAGACCAATACTGCCACTGACAGTGTCAGAGACAAACCTGTGGTCTGCCTTCCTAGGCACTTACAGAGTTTTAACGAAGGCACTAATTCCCTAGGCTTTACCCTGTGAACTGAGATGAAGCTTCTCCCTTCCTGAAACAGAGACAGCAGCTCCTGCTTTCTGCCCAGTGGGGAGCAGACATCAAAGTGGGGCCCGGGGGGTCTCCCCCTTGAGTACTCAGAGACAGCCCTGGATGAAGAATCCTCTGGTTCCCAGGGCCTGTTGCAGACTCTGCTATTAAGTCTCTCGCAGAACTTGCACAAACCATCGCTGTCTCCCGCCAAAGCTTTGCGCCACTCTGAGAAAGGATTGCAATGTTAGATAAACACATTTACCTGGATGCAAAGCACTGCCAAGCTTCTGCCAGCTGTGATGTAAAGCTGCATGCTCAGCCTAAGCAAAAAGGAACTTTCTCTTCATCTCCTTCCATTTTCACATGTCTTCAGAGTTAAGATTCCTGCAAGTAAGAAAGGTTGAAAAGGTGCTAGATGCAGGGGTTTGGTTTGGCAAGAGGTGCCTCCCTGCTCTGTGTCTGCTAAATTCAAAACCTTCCAGGACTCAAGGCAGCCCCCACTGTGTCTGTGGCCCGCACCTAAGTGGGAGAGATCTGGTTGTGCTGTTATAGCACTGCCAAGAATAAGGTGATTTTTCTCTCTCCTGATTTAGATAGCTTATCTTTTCATCTACAAGAAGGGGAGAATGAGAAAAGTCTCTGCTTAGCCCCTGCACATCCAGCAGCTCCTGCTGAGTTACATAAGCCAAAGTCTCTGCAGCGGATACACAACTGCACCAAGAAGCGCATGTGACAGATGACAGCAGTGGGAGAACTTCCTTTAATTATTACTTTTATTGCTGTTACTACTAGCAATTAAGGCATTTGTTTTAAACCTGTCTGTATTTCAAAACAAGCACGGGGTGGTCAGATTGGCAAAGACTATTCAGTTAACTGGTATGGCATCCCGCCTGGAGTAAAGATAATAGAGTGCCTGGGTGATTGCTCAATGATGATGGATTGGTGGGGAATTTCTCTTGAACCCTGAGAGTAACCCTCTGGGGCCTGACAAGGCTTGTGCTCTGCTCCTCTGGAGGTTGACTTGCACAAGTACCGGGGCCATGATGTTGTAAAGAGCAGGTGTTTCAGACATTTGAGAATTTAAAGCCACACCTGGCGTGGGGCGCAACCTGTCTTTGCTGTTGCTACTGATGCTTTTTGGTTGCCTGGAGCCCCTGCCCTACCTGATGAAGAAACACAGATATTTACAGCTCTGCAGATGTGAATAAGAACGGGTACATTGTTCCCGGTAGGCTATACAGCAGCAATGGAGACGAATGGTTTCATTTGGCTGTGTAAAGCACATCCAGCTTTAGCATGTCTCCTGCTGCTGTTATTATTTCTTCCAGACCGCAATTTGCTAAACAGCTTCCAAACCAAGCAGAGGACGCGATTTCTGCCCTGTGGAGCCATGAATGACAGGGATTATCTAACTGTTCAGCGTGAGCAAGGCTCCCTGGTCACCTGCTTGTGTTTTTATACCTGGAAGCATGAAATTGCAGCCCTGGAGGCTAAAGTCACATACCAAAAGCAAAGGAGCTGGCAGTGGGACGGAGCCTGTCCAGGCTGCTTTAGGGCCTTCCTGGACACAGGCAGGACACCGGTGAGCCAAAATGCCTGGGTTCCCTTCCTGACTCGCCCACTGCCTCGCTGTGAGAATGGAGCTAAGTCATTTCATCTCCTTCCACCCCAGGGCTCTGACTCAGGCTTGCTGAGCAAACAGCAGCGGGGATGTGGGATGCCAGCACTCCCACCTCACCGTCCCTGCCCCAGCTGTTTGTTACTGCCCCTCTGCCAACAGTCACAGCCCCACACCAGCCAAGGCAATAAAGACAGACACGTGCCTCTGAGCCACAGCTTCTCCAAAAGGGCTTTTTAAAAAAAATCCCTCATCATCAGCAGTTCAGGTGGAAGCCTCCATCCGAGTTGCCATAGGACAAGGCAGGTAGGACCAGCCTCAAGTTAAGCAACTTGATTCTCCCAAACTTGCCCACCAGAGTCCCCACTTCCCTGTTTCAGTGGCACCAGCAGCAGAACTGCTTCCTCACCACAGCTTGTGAGAACACAGTTATAAACAGCTTGCAGGTGGGCCCTGAGGCTGCAGGCTCAGCTCCTGTGAAAGCCCCTGCCCCTTCCACTGCCTGCTCTCAGCTGTCTCAGTGCAATACCCTCGGGCCCCGCTGCCTGCCCAAGGGATGTCAGAGAGGCAGAGGAGCCGGGATGAGGCTCTCCAGATTAAAGCATGTCCCATATCACAAAGCCTGGGATGTTGCCTGGGATGTGGGGTCTTGCAAGTCGGCATCAGTCCCAGAGAGCAGGAAGGAAACAGCTAAGGGGACAGGATGAGGAGCAAACCTCATCCATGAGGTTTCCCTGCAGATCCTGGTGCAGAAGAGACACATCTGAACAAGCCAAGATGTCACATGTTAGAAGAAAGGTGGAGAGGAGCCAGCAAGTCTTAGCAAGGAGATGAGGACTTTGGGTGAAGCTCTGAGAGAAAGAAGTCTCAAATACGAGAAGGATTAGGGGAGTCTCTCTGTAACTCCCACAGGAGGCCCAGAAAGTTTCACCCCTGTGCTCCCTGGGCAGCCCCATCTCCCCAGCCCACCCCTGTGTCAGCATCCTCAACATCCCAGGCCCTTCTGACCACAGGCAGGAGGATGTAACCATTAGGAGGAGCTGGGAAGGAGGACTCACCAGGAAATCAGCCTCTCTATGACCTGAATGCTACTCATTGATGAATCAAGGAAGATGTGGATTCATGACATCCTCCCCAGTTATTTATTCGCTGTGTGGCACAGGATATATCAGTGATGCTTGGGTGCTTTGCTCATGTCAAGGATGCCCGAGGTTTTGGGGTGGGAAAGCTCATTCTTTTTAAAGATATTCATATAGGCCAGGCATCACGTGTCTGGGCAACAATCTGTCTTATTTTCAAATCCATCTCTGCCACCTTCCCTGGCTGACACTGTACCTCACCTGCCTCCCTTCGCAGTGGGATGGGCAAGTCACCCTGTGCTTCTCACTGAGATCCTCTGGGGAACTGGGTACCTTCTTCCAGCATGCGAACTCAGTCTTCTTCTTGCACGGTCCATTCATGAGTTATAAATTGTCGTGGTTTAACCCCAGCTGGCAACTAAGCCCCACCCAGCCGCTCGCTCACTCCCCCCCGGTGGGATGGGGGAGAGAATCAGAAGAGTAAAAGTGAGAAAACTTGTGGGCTGAGATAAAGACAGTTTCACAGGTAAAGCAAAAGCTGTGTGCACAAGCAAAGCAAAACAAGGAATTCATTCACTCCTTCCCATCGGCAGGCAGGTGTTCAGCCATCTCCAGGAAAGCAGGGCTCCATCACGCGTAACAGTTACTTGGGAAGACAAACGCCATCACTCCGAACGTCACCCCCTTCCTCCTTCTTCCCCCAGCTTTATATGCTGAGCATGATGTCATGTGGTGTGGGATATCCCTTGGGTCAGTTGGGGTCAGCTGTCCTGGCTGTGTCCCCTCCCAACTCCTTGTGCTCCCCCAGCCTGCTCACTGGTGGGGTGGGGTGAGAAGCAGCAAAGGCCTTGACGCTGTGTAAGCCTTGCTCAGCAGTAACCAAAACATCCCTGGGTTACCAACACTGTTTCCAGCACAAATCCAAAACACAGCCCCATACTAGCTACGATGGAGAAAATTAACTCTATCCCAGCCAAAACCAGCACATTCTCCACCCCTTATTCCATACCATTTATGTCACGTTCAGGTCCTGCACTATCCAATACATCCTCATTAACCACCACCCCCTTCCCATCCTTTGATATAATACACAGATATCATTCCCTTCGTCTGTGGACCACCCCTGTAAAAATGTCCACAAAATGTCCACTGAGTTCATTTAGTCCATGACTCTGGACTCCATCTGTTATGGTGGTCACTCAGCACAGGAAAGGTGGTGTGTTGCGTGGATTTACTGGGCACCAAAGCAAGCTCAGGTCAGGTCACTGCTGCACTTGCATTGCTTCTTGTAAGGCTTGTCCTCCATTGGTTCAGGTGGTTCCTGCTACAGTAATTCCTATAACATGCAACACAAATCCCAGGTTACAACAATTTAAAGGTGTTTCCATTACAATCTCCACCCCTTGTCCTTTTGGACCAGACCATAGGGTTTAACATTGCAATGAACTCCTCCCCTTGCCCCTGCTCCAGCTTGGACTTATCCACAGACTGCAGTCCCTTAGGGATGTACCTGCTCCAAGCGGAGCCTTATCTATGCACCACAGTCTCTCCAGAGGTATACCTGCTGCAGCATGGACTTATCCACAGCCACAGTCACTTTGAGGTGCACCTGTTCCAGCATGGCCTTCTCCATGGGCCACAAAGCCTTCAGAGATATACCTGCTCCAGTGTGGCCTTACCCACAGCTACAGTCCCTTCAGGGGAGTACCTGCTCTGTCGTGGGCTTATCCAAGACCACACGCTTTGAGGTGCTCCAGCACCTCAAAGTGGCCTCATGCACAGCCACTGATGCTTCAAGGTGTACCTGCTGCAACATGGACTTATCCACAGCCACAAATGCTTCAAGGTGTACCGCAATCCCTTCAGAGACGTACCTGCTGCGGCACAGACATAACCATGGCCACAGACACTTCGAGGTATACCTGCTCTGGCAGGGACTCATCCACGGCCACAGACACTTCAGGGTGTCCTGCTCCCACGTGGACTCATCCACAGGTCACAGTCCCTTCGACTCGAGTTCACACTGGAGTTCCAGTCTGTCCAGCACAGCAGCACAGAAACAGCAGCGATGCCCTGGCCATCTGCCAGCCCAGGCACATCGCCATTGCTGTTATCAAAATGTTCCCAGGCACAGCAGAGCAAGATGATCATCAGTACTGCACTACAGCAAGCAGCGAAAGCAAAAAGCAGCCACTAATGAGCACTAGACTCTAATATACAGTAAAGCAAGCAAGCCCCATGGCAAGCACAGGAGCCTGTCAGTTAATAGCCAAACAGCAATAACAGCTATAAATTCAATCTAGCATGTTCCAATCAAATCTGTTGTTATCTTGAACCCTTTGAGCCCCACATTGGGTGCCAAAAAGGGCTGTCGTGGTTTAACCCCAGCTGGCAACTAAGCCCCACCCAGCCGCTCGCTCACTCCCCCCCAGTGGGATGGGGGAGAGAATCAGAAGAGTAAAAGTGAGAAAACTTGTGGGCTGAGATAAAGACGGTTTCACAGGTAAAGCAAAAGCTGTGTGCACAAGCAAATTAAAACAAGGAATTAATTCACTCCTTCCTATCGGCAGGCAGGTGTTCAGCCATCTCCAGGAAAGCAGGGCTCCATCACGCATAAAGCATGACGCCATATGGTGTGGGATATCCCTTTGGTCAGTTGGGGTCAGCTGTCCTGGCTGTGTCCCCTCCCAACTCCTTGTGCTCCCCCAGCCTGCTCACTGGTGGGGTGGGGTGAGAAGCAGCACAGGCCTTGACGCTGTGTAAGCCTTGCTCAGCAGTAACCAAAACATCCCTGGGTTACCAACACTGTTTCCAGCACAAATCCAAAACACAGCCCCATACTAGCTACGATGGAGAAAATTAACTCTATCCCGGCTAAAACCAGCACATAAGTGAATAAGAAGCAAATTCACCCCAGACTTTCTCAACATGGATACTGCAGTGCAGCCATCCAGGCGGTGAGAGCAGCTCACTGGGGATTGCCTCTGATCTTCTGCTTCAAGCTGCATCGTCTGTCATGGAAAGACACCCAGCCTCGACTTAGCTGCATGTAACGGAGGCTCCATCATGCTGTAATATAAGCTGCTTCAGTGGTTAATTACCCTCTCATTTCAAAATGCATGTGGATCTGTGAGGCTTTTGTAAGCCCTGGTGTCTGTAGGAGGTGTTGCACAGCTCAGGTCTCCCAGGTATGCTCCTTTTTATAGAAGTATCAAAATAAATGGCTAAGCTTCCCAAAAAGCCAGTCCCCAGGGTAAATCTGAAGTGTCGCAGCAAAGACTGCTGTTTGATCCCTGCTCTTCAGGGAGCACATGGACAGGGACACCTTGGATCTTGGTCTGACCCTGCCCTGTGATGCTGCACGTGGTGTCTCCCCTGCTCCAACAGGAAGAACTGACCAAATAATAAACTTTTATGTTTAAGAAAGCAACGTATTTCTTCTTTTCCCAACCCTACATGGAGGAAAAATGTTGATTTTTGGGAAAAGTTTAATTGCTGCCAATTTTCTTGACATCTTGAATGGGATTCAGGAGGAAAATATTTGCAAAGCAGTCACCCTAAAGTGTCGTATTCAGACAATTCTTTAACTAAATAACAAAGGAAATTAGCTAGAAAAAGTGTGATTTGATAATAAAATTATTTTTTATAATAAAACAGTAGTTGGGGAAAAGTTGAAAAGTGGCTCGAATTTAACCCCTGAAAATGAGGCGGCATCAGCTTGCCGTTGGTGAAAACTGTTTTATTGGTTTTTAACCAGCTCTGCAAGGGAGGCTGTATGGATCAGTCCCTCCCCTGGGAAAAACTGGGTTAGGATTGGGGTGTGTGCGCGTGCGCAGGTAACCTGCCTAGGGGCACACTGATGATTTCAGACTGCATTTCTACCCGCTCTTCCAACCCTTCCAGCTCACGCTTCTCTGCCCTCCCTCTCTGCCCCTGCCCATTTGGGTGCACAGATATAAACCCTCCAGCCAATATGTTTCCTTTGGGGGACTGGAAGGTTTGCCTGGAGGGTGCGCATGGCTCTTGTCTCATCCCAACGCTTTTCCTAGAGACGGAGCAAGGGTATTTCCTGGCAGCTGCTCCTGGTGAGCTCACACCGTGGGCACTCCTTCAGAGCTAGAGCAGCAGGGCAGGTTACTGCTCCAGCTTTGCTAGAAACCTTGGAGCTCCCGACACTTCGCCTCACCGTGTGGAAGCACTGCTGGTCTGTCTCAAGGGAACACAGGTAAGCCAGGCTGCGATGAGAGGCGAGCAGCAAGCCAGCATCCACTGGGCACTCCGGTCACTGCTTCGATTTTTCTGTTCCCTTTTTCTTCTTCTGTCTCGTGTCTCCTCCATCCCTTCACCATCTCTAAACTGAGGTGTCTTCAGCTAGGAGATGGGATTTACCATATATTTTTACCCTACACAACCACTTGCATTGCTGTAAAAGCATAATGCAGAGCACCAGGGATCAGGAGAGAGTCACTGTGTTGTGAATGAGCACATGAAAACCCAAGATCATGAAGAGTTAGACCTCAAACCAATCTGCCTGCCGTCTATTTTATTTTTCTTCTGTAGCTGTGATCTCACCTGCACTGGGGAACCAGCCAGCCTGGATTAAAGGGAGGGCATCATTAACTTGCAATTGTAAAAGAACAGTGGAGGTTTATCCACAAGTCAGTTTATCTGGTTCGAGCAGGAGGTTACAGAAGAGCTTGTTTATATTAGGGTTACACTCCTGTGTTTTCTCCCTTTGAACTTCTTCTTGGGAAGAAAAGCAGAGGAAGCTGTGGTAGCTTCACACCACTGCACACCTACAGTAACTGCTGAACTCAGTGGTGTCGCTCAGCTGACACCGGTGTAAACAGGGACTTGACTGTTTCTCCACAAGAACATGATCCACTGATGAGTGGTTTTAAGATAAACTTCCCTTCCTTGCATTAGACAACTGAAAGGACTTTCAAAGAAAAGAAAGCTCTGTTTTCCACCCCTTACTACCGGTGCCTCAGGAGCTCAGAGATGCTGCTGAAGTGCTTGGTGTCACCCCAGTACCTGCTCATTCTGCAGAGCTAGAGAAGCACAGCCGGATGGGTTAGTTCAACACTGCATCCAGGGACTTAACAGCTTAGCTCCAGGGAATTTCTGTGGCTGTTGTGTACCAAATACCCAGCTGCTAGGGTTTGGATGGTGCTTCCAAACGCCTCTAAGGTTGGCACCCATCTATCAGCTTCTAAAATAGCTCCAAAGTCTCAAGGATTTGAAACAAAATATGCCAAATAGGAAACCTGATCAGAACTTTTACTTGTTCAAATGAATAAAAGAGGGCTGAGAAATGATGCTCACACTGAGGATAGGAAAGTCTTTAGCATGGGGAAGAAAAACAGGTCACAGGTTAGATTTTTTTTAGAATCCCACTTGTAACTGCAGCTTCTGCCACTGCCAGAGACCAGGCTGGGGGATCTGGCAGTGAAGAGCCTACTCGAGGTGTGAAGCTCTGATACCTTTCACTGCGAAACCAGGACAGGGCTTGCATGGGAGCTCATTCAAAGTGAAATCACTGCCACTGAAGAGACAGGTCCCAATGCCTTTGCTCTGCACCCCCAGGACTCTGGTAATACCCAGGGTCTGTGCTTGTGCTCCAGGGCTGAGCTTGCATAAGGTGAGCTCCAGCCCTCAGGAACATGCTGAGAAACAACTAAGGAGAACAGAGCCAATGAGCAATAGACCCTGTGGAGTTGTCCACTCCCAAAAGGTAGCTCACAGCCCACAAAGTACAGGGAAGTCCTCTTGGCAGAAAGATCTGAGTCATAAAGAAAGCGAAGAGAAGGGAGAAGACAGGGCGACAAGGACAGGGCTGAAATGGGGAAGCATCGTGTGGCAGCGATGACCCCTGATGAGAGATGTTAATGCTGCGGATGGGGCCGTGGCAACCAGTCCCAGGCTCAGAGTTCACAGACATTTCCTAGGGTGATTTGTCACTCCTGCATCATGAGAGAGGAGGAAATATTCTGCAATATGATGCGTGCTGGGAAGAGGATGAGTCTTTCATAGGAGGGTAAGGATGCTGTGCTTGAGCAGGCTGGTGGAACGCGAGCACCCGTGTGTGCAAGGGGCAGGCAGAGTGTGCTTCCCCCCTTTCCCTTTGGGTGTGCAGTACACTCCTTCCCCAGGTGCAAAACTAACCCCCTCCTCTCCCTTTTGCAAAGGTGGCCCAACAATGCCGAGCATATTTTCCTACCAGAGCGCCGAAGTCGACTGGTGTGAAGGCAACTTTGAGCGCTCGACAGTCATTGCGGAGTACTACAACACCGTGAGTGCGGGCGCATCCGAAGGGCAGGCTGGGGCGCGAAGGCAGCCAGCTCCGAGCACCCAGGAGCTGCTTTTAGGAGACGAGACGGGACAACCTTGTTTTCTCTCCTCCTGCTCACTCCTTTGAACTTCCTGGTGTTGGAGGGTGCTGGTATGGGGAACATTTTCTGAGCTTCAGGTAAATCATGGGACTTTTATTGCTTACAACAGCCAGGTGCTCACAAAACAAGCTGGGGTCAGGGGTACTTCTGGCACGTGTGGGGCTGAGTTCCCAGTGAGAAAATTCTGGCGGTGCTCCTTAGCCCAGATTCGTGAGATCCTGTTATACCAGTCCTGCAGCTCTCCTGCCAACTGGGGTAAGTCCCACACAGGGCTCATATATTCCAGCCAAATGTACAGGAGTGGCAAAATGAGAGACAACACTTGCCTGAAACCATGTCAGGCAGGTTGGGAATCCAGAACTCAAGACAGAGGAAAGCTGATGCATGAGCCAGATTCACCTCCCATGATCTTTTACAATTCAGACTGCATCCAGCGCCAGTCCCTTGAATACAGCATCCTGGCTTAAGAATGGCTAGAAGCATCCACATCTGCCTGCAGAGGACTCGGTAGATAACTGGTCTCTGCAAGTGTGTCCTCCTAGCTCAGTGCAATTACAGGCTAGCAGGGGTGTGAGGCATGTGGATTTACAACCTTCCAGAGGCCTTGTTTACAACTTTTAGCAATTACTGTCTAACACTAGAAGTTCTTGTTCTCATGGAAATGTCTCTTCCTCTTTTTTAAAGCATTTCCTGCTTTTAATAAATTGCCTATAATAACAATAATTCCCTCACCCGAATCCCGCAGCTCCCAAGCTCTAATTGCCTAGCCAGGGTCTCAGAGGAGGGATGCTCGGGCTGTATATAGTCACTTCTCTTTGAGACAGTTAAGAAATAAAGATCTGCCAGTCCAGACCAAAACCTGCTTCCCTCTGGCATCCAACTGAATGTGTTGTGCGGTTGCCTGTTTACTGCCATTGCATCCCTGCCGGATGGGCTCAGAGCTGCAGAGCAAGGCATAACTAGCAAGAAGGTACAGAAATCACTTATACTCACATCAGCATTTCAAATGTAGCTGGAGATGCCAAATGCCTCTCTGTTTTGGAGTGTCACTGGCAACACTGGATAGGGGCTGATTTCCACAAAAAGCAGGAAGTCTGAAAGTTATGTTTTTAATCAGAATTCATTCTGGGAGATAAATTTGCCTAACCTTCTAGTTTAGTACATAGCAGCATTTTTCAAACGTGTCTTTGGAGCTGAGACCCCATTTTCACAAGGATCCTGATTTACACCCAGACTGTCAAAGTGGCTCAGGATCCTTAACACACCAAGAAGTATCTCAGGAACTCCCAAAAAACACTTACGTGTCTAACTTCTCTACGGCACGCTGCTAGACACCAGTTGGTGTGGCCAGATGCATAACTGTCTTTCTTAGGACCCAAAGCCCTCTAATTCCCATAAAACATTAACTCTTAGCTGCCTAGGTCACTTTGTGGCACAGTTTTCTAAATTATGTAGCTATTCCTGAAAATCTTACCCAGGTGCCTAGCTCTGGACTGAGGTCCCTACTAGCCACAGCCATCTCCCGTGTTTCCATACTACACCACCTTTGAGGCACCGGGCTTGTCTGGATGAATTTGCACTAGGTAGGACTCAGACACAGCTTTCCTCCAGAAGAGGAAAACTTCTCCAATGCATGTTTCCGCACAGATGCAAACTAGTGCGATATTGAGGAACAGAGAGAGATGTGGGCAGAGCAAACCCTGCAGGATTTTTTTCCAGTGATTAAACTAGCCCTTGTTCCTCTCTATATGTGAACACAGGGCACCTCTTTCCCAGCAGAGGAAGAGCTTTTTTGGTCCCTGCACTGATCTCCTTCTTGCCAGGCTCGCTTTTACAAGTCCACGGAGCTCAGCAGAGTGCCTGTGCAGGCGGAGGGTACCACTTCTGCAGTTTCTGTCTTAAGATGCAATTCCCATTTAGAGAAAGCAGCAGAGATCTAAACCTGCCTTGACAGCTGCCTGCATCAGGGCTAGCATGTGATCTCCTGTCCAAGCAAGGGGAGACAAAAGAGCAAACCCTCCTAAAAACTGCTGCTGTCTGAGCATCTGACAACAGCCCCAAAGGCTGTACCATGCTCAGGACCAGACCTTGTAACCAAAAGCGGGCAGGAGCATCAATTACATGGGCATCACCCCTTCATCAGCCTGCACACGCTGGCTGGCATTGCCTGGCTCTCACCCCTTGCAGCAGCACCCTCTTCTTGCTCTGGGCTCTCTCACAGGGTCAGGCTCCTTGTGATGTGCCCTAAAGGGGGGACTACAGAAATCAGACCAGACTGAGATCCCTAGCTATCCCTGCTGGCTGGGCATCTGCAGCATGTTGCAGATCCAGCTGGGGCTCAGGGCACTGCCTCAGGTGTGATCCTAACAGACTGGATCTCCTTCTCTCTTCTATTCATTTGTTCCCCATATTCAGATTGCTTCCTCCCTGCGGCACACTTTATGGGCCTTATCTCACTGGCCTGCCTTGAGATAATTATATCAATATTGACTTCAGCATCAGTTTGCCAGAGTTTTAGACTAGCTGGGAATCCAGCCAGCTCCTACCCAAGACTCCTGCACCACTAAATCAGCAGGGCTTCCTAATGGAGCACCCTTTTCAATGTCTTCTTCCCAACACTGCCCGGGGCTCAAGCAGGGTAGTTTTGTGCCAGCAGCAGCAATGTGCTGCTGAGAATTGCTCTGTGCCAGCCGCACTCTCTCTCAGGTCTGCTTGGGTTGGATGCTTTTTATTAGAAGTAAGCACCAAGGGTATGAGCAAAGAATGTAAACAGTATCTTTAAGTACCTTGGTGGCTTGTGATTGGATGCAGTTCAGCAACAAAGCATTGACTATTTATAGTGACTCAGTGACCCAGAAATTTATTGTCTTCTGGTTGTTTGTAGGAGAACAGTATTGTGCTACAGGAGGGTCATCAGTCAGGGACTTGTCTTTCTACCCTCATTTCTTTCCTGAAATGACTGATCCAGGATGCTGGTAATGACACCCAAATCCTCAGCAGTCTCTCTGGCAAAGCAGCAGGAGCTCTGACACTGCCATATATCCAGAGCTCCCAGATGCTTCATCGATTGGTGGAGATAAGCTCAACTGCAGGTGCAAATTACCTAGATACACCCAGAGAAACACTCACTTTCAGAGTGTGTCAGAGCCATGGCATGCACCCCAGCCCTCCGCACGGGCTCAGTAACCCCGCGGCATCGCAGACACATCACTCTCTCACCTGCCCAGAAAGTCCCATGCAGGAGTAAGGCAGCTCCTTGCCAGCACTCTGCAAACACTAGACAAACAGCTGTTTTCTGCCGCAAAGCACTGGCGTGACATTGCGATGTCAGGACATGCAGCCTCATCTTCTGCTACACAGGTCTGGCGATTAGGAACTCGCTATTCAGGTCTGGAGAGCCTCTGAGGTATTCACTTCTGTCTTTGGCCCTGTGGGCTCTTCTGTCAGCTAAAGCTGGTTCACTGGCCTTTAAGTGAATGAATGCACTCCAATGAGTCTTGCAGAAATCTCCTTTCACTGAAGAAAATGCCTGTCTTGAGTAAGGACCAGCACACGCCTTGGCTGCTATTGCACTGTTGCAGTGCTCAGAGACAGGCAGAGCTCTGCAAACCAGCATCTCCTGTCCCAATCCATATCGGAGGCTTGTTCTTACCCTGTCATGGATGGAGATGCAAACAGGTTCTCTGCAGGTCTCTCTCTCCATCTTAGGTTGCAAAGTGCCGAGTTGCACAAGCCCTGGGGCCTTTCCCATGATCCTGCTAATGCACCAGGATTAGAACCATGTCACTGATCCCAGTCTCGCTTTTCTCCTAGTGAAAGAAGAAAATGCCAGTATAGGCGGGCTTGGCTTAGGCACCTGGAGCAATAACTCACACTTGTTAGGAAGTGGGACATCGCTGTGAGCTCACACATTGGAAAACCACAGGGCTGAGTCACTCTCACAGGTCAAATCACATCTCGGGTCCATCACCACTCTGTTATGTCCCTGGCATCCTGGGCAGAGGGAGCTGGTGCCTCCTGGCTGGTATGACCCAGCTAGGTATAAGTAGAAGCTGTGCTGGGAGGACTCAGCATGAGCAGAGACTCTGGAAAAACTTCCTAATGGGAGTGCTGGGAGCAAAACCCTCCTAACCACGTTTGAGACGGAGCTTGCCACATCCTAAAGGGAAGATATAAGACAGCACTTACAAATCATGGCTTGGATCCGATGAGTGATGAAGACCCTGTGGCCCCACAGATGCGGTTTTGTAGTGGCTCTCCCCTAAGCTCTGAGTTTGTCTGCCCTGCAAGGAATCACTCTATCTTTTCGGCCCTATTGGCACGATTCCCCTGATTATCCCTCCCCTCTGATATCTGATCTTGCACATCTCATTCTGAATTAATGAAGAGATAACATTGCTATCATGCAATTAATGGCACTGTTGCAATGCCCACTGCAGCAGGGATTCAGACCTCTCTATACGCAATCTCAAAGTCCCGCATTTCCTCACTTTGACATGCATGCTGGCACTTGCATACTGTTGCCTTTTCTGCAAGCATTTTCCCTCTTCTTGCTATCCCTGCTTGTCTTCCAAAAGCCTCTTTAACCATTTCACAGGAAAAGAAATGTTTGCAACACAGTTGTTACTTTAACACATAGTTTGGTTTCTCGATCATTTCCGAACAGTTTGACCTCAAGCGTGCAAGTGGGACCAGCACTTCTCTTTTCATAGCTGGAATGGGAACAGGCCTGGATTTGGCTCTAAGCACCTATAGAAAACCAATACACTTGGCCTGAGAATTGTTGTTAATGGGAGCATCGACTTGTTTCATGAAAACCTTAGGGAAATTCAAGATTCATCTCCAGGTGTTAAAGGGAATAGATGTCTTACATTAAGCATAAATTATGTTTCCCTCTGGAATATGAGAGGGTGTGTTCATATATACGACAACATCCCTGTGATTTGCAGCCCTGTTACCATAAACTTAGATCCCTTTGGACACCACAAGCCAAGCGTCGATTTTGCAGTTTACCTGGTGCATGTAAGGGCTGCTGAGGGGTGAGACTCCAGCTGTGAAGGTCAGATTCCAGGCTTGGGGTCTGGGTCAGCATCTAGCTGGAAGATGAAAGGAAAAGGATTGTCAGGGTGAGATAAAAGTCACCATGGTGGCTTGCCAAATGGCACTTTAGCAGATGGCTCTGCCCTGCTCTTCCAAAGCCCCAAAGAGCTGTCTGGCAGGTAAAACATACCACCACGGTCCCAACCTTTCATGAGCAAGAAAGATTTTCCCTGGGGAGGCTGTGCTTCCCCATGATATCCCCTTCCTGAGTTTGCAAAATCAGGTGAAAAAGCCAGAGTAAGAACCCGTAGAGGGTAAGGATTATTTCAAACTTCTTTCCCCTGTAGCTGCAGGGTGGAGCAGGCCTGATCCAGCAGACAGGTCCAGGCTTTGGGCACTCGCTGCTCCTCCCCAGCTCCCACATTTTGCCCATTAGCATCTGCCATTCCCCGAAGCACTGGCACCTTCAACCAGCCCAGGCAGCAGCAACAGGCTGAGCCCCAGTATCATCCCCTCCTCCCCAGACAAACCAAATTCTGTCAATGAAGCAATTTTGCAGAGTTGGAAATTGGGGCAGAATAATTTCACTGCATTCATTTGCTAGGTATTTTTAAAGGAGGTTTATGACTTCATGTAATTACTAGTGTCCAGAATACCTCCCCCCCGCAGGCCAGGTGGCTTCGCACATGACACTACAGGATGTCACCTCAGTCCTGTTCCCACCTACTAACGTCCTGCTTGTCCTGCTGCTCTCCACCACACCCACTCCCAGTTAACGATAGTTTTCCTGACTGCGGCTTGCTGTGGTGGCCTAGCTCCTTGCACCCACCCAGCCCCTCGCAGGGGGCTGCCTGCTGACTGAAAGGGGCAGAAGCCATCCAGGGAGTTTTTGGTAGGTCTGGGTTGACAGGAGAGGGAGATGGCTGCAAACAGAAGAGTTTTGGCAGCTTGCTTGAAGACACTAGGCAGCTGAAGCTAAACAGTCACCCAAAAGGGGCACACCAGCTTATCCTGGGCTTGCTGGCCCCAGAGGTGCCTGCAGGGACAGCACAGATGTCTGCAGCCATTGCTGTCACAGCAATAGCTGTAGTTCCAGTTCCAGCCTCACTTCTCAAGAAATGCCTCTGCCCTCTTCCAAGGGCAATACCCTCTTCCAAGAGTAATACCTGCCTCCACATGATGCTTTCCACTAGAGATCAGTATCCTCTTTGCACATGGAGATACTGAGGCACATGGTGGGGTGGGACTTGCCCAAGATCATGCAACAAGCTGAATGTGCCTCTTGTTTTTCAGATCAGCAATGTAAGCTTCTTTGTCCTTTCTCCTGCCCTGCTCTACCTGAACCGGCAGTACAGTCAGCAGTGCGCCTTGCCCTTGTATTTCTTCTCTGGCCTGCTCTTCTGTGTAGGTGGGTGCCAAGGTTGTGAGAAGACCAGACAGGTTGCCAGAGTGCGCAACTGTTCATTCATGATACCTTTGGCTTTGGAGGCTGGTTCTTAGTGACCAAAGCACAGGGGCAAGCTGGGGTGGGAAACCGAACAGCCATGTCTGCTTGAAGCCCTGCAGCTCATGGTTCCTGCTAGCTGTGGATGCACAGCTTCCAGCCCAGAAAATCCCCATGGTGCTGTGTGGACTGACTCACTCAAGTCTCCATTAACGCCAAGGTCCATGCCCTGCCCTTCGGCAACGGTGTGTCTTTAGGAATGGCCCCCAAGAACTTCCCAGGCCAGATGGGCTTGTGCGAGGACAGAGCTTTGCTAACACAAGCTGTCCTTGCTCCTTGCAGGTATCTTCTCCATGTACTTCCACATGACCCTGAGCTACGTGGGACAACTCTTGGATGAGCTCTCCATCCTCTGGACACTGGCTGTGGCATATTCCTTTTGGTTCCCAAGGGTTTACTTCCCCAGGTGCATCAAGAACAGGTATGACTCAGGGACATAGGGTTGCAGGCTATGAAGGGAGGGCTGGGACATTGACATTGATGCATGTGACCCACAGATCCCAGCCCACAGCCAGCTCCCCTGCAAGGGGTCAGCATTGAGGTTACTGCAGTTTGCTTTAGGACCAGACCCTCCATCACTCAGTGGTGGATGTGCGGACAGAGGAAGAGTAAGAAACCCTCCCACAGGGAAGGGCTGTGCTGGGCTCCTGTCAACTGGAGCTGCTTGTCTTTGCAAAGCTGCAGAGGAAACTTTGCATGGAGAATTTAAAAATTAATTAGGAAATTAAATGTTCCTGAGCACTGACATTCAATTACCCATGCTGTCAAACTGTCATAGCATCCCCTGCCACCCACAGAGAGCTTTCCCTGAAGGCTGATGGGATTTCCCATAGGACAAGCTGGTCAAAGTTACCACTCCACATTTCAAAGGTTGTTTGCAGGAAGGCTAGCTGAGCTAAAGGAGCTCAGCAGAAAGGATGGGGATACTGGGTGAGCATGAACCAGCAGAAACAGGAACCCAGCAGGGCTTTGCTCAAAGGATGGCCCCATCCTGGCAGGATTGCTGGAACCCTCTGAGCCAGCCCAGTTAGAAGCCTTGCAAAGGCCTGCTCCAAGTCTGCTCTTCCCATGCCAAAGAGGAGGTCACCAGGAGTTCACTGTGGAGACATGGTTGGGGGAGAGGGGAAGAGACTTGGGAAGGGATTTGCATGTGAAAGGCCCCTCTGAGCCCTATTGTTGTTCAGTCAGCCCAAATCTGCATGTTTGCACCGCTCAGGCCCCTGCCCGCCACTGCTGGGACTCCTGCTTTGCAGCCCTTCCCTGTGCAAAGCTGCCAATGCCTTTGCCTCTCGATGCTTGTCTCTGGCATCACCATGAAAGTGCACAAGTTACCTTCTGGGCTGTGTTTCCCATTCTGTCGTGGACTAACTGGGGGACTTTTGGCAAAGCATGGATATAAACAGATACCCCAGCCTTCCTGCCAGGACTACTGCAGAGGCTGAGGTTAGGCATGTGCAAACAGATGGGAGGTGCTGGAGAAGGGTTTCCTCTCTCAGGCAATGAGCAGGACCTCTCCCATCCTTATCCTTCCATACTGTGAACCTTGGGGGCACTGACACTCACTCCCAACTCCCTTTAGGAAGCATTTCTTCTGGTTGAGTGGTGTCACCACCGTGATCAGTACCTTGATGTCCTTCATCAAACCAGCATTCAATGCCTACGTGCTCAACTGCATCGCCTTCCACCTGCTGTACCTGACATGGTGTGAGCTGAAAAAGTAAGGAGGGGGCTGAGAGGGGTTATCTGCAGGTCCATTGCATGCTTCTGGCAGGCTCACATGTGGCAGTGACTCTGTGCACAACAGTGAATGGAGCCCAAGACTTCATCAGCCATATGTTGGACTATCAGCTCTGCAAAGAATTGGGGCAGCCTGGGAGGGACACAGGAAGAGGCACAGGCAGGACTGTGGGCAGTGGGGTACAAGAAAGCCATCTCGCCCAGGTGCCACGCAGAATGGGGACAGTCCATGGGACAAGTGTATCTTCTCCTCCCCAGCTGCCATCTCTGCAGTTCTTTCCCCTTTGTGGGGGATTTGGGAACAAGCATGGGGTTGGGAGAGCCCCCCAGGATCTGGGGAGAAAGACAGGAGTGCCTTGGCATCTCCTAGCACCATCC
This sequence comes from Fregata magnificens, assembly GCA_013389945.1. Taxonomy (NCBI): domain Eukaryota; kingdom Metazoa; phylum Chordata; class Aves; order Suliformes; family Fregatidae; genus Fregata; species Fregata magnificens. Next base: position 27,700 of record WAAD01017011.1, on the reverse strand, counting down.
TCACCCACAGAAAGTCAGAACCCCCCCTCTGCAGAGCCACACTTCTCCAGTTCTTGTGGTCTGATGAATACTCTCCAGAAGAAACTCGCTGGGTTTTGCTGTGTTGCCTTAGCACTTGCAGACAGGAACCAGCCGTCTTTAAAACTCTCTTTCCTTCCAACTCTTCCAACTGTACTCTCCCTCTCCCTCGCTGTGTCTTCCAGGTGCAATGACAGAAGGGTTCACCGGACGGCCGCAGCCATGGTCCTGTGCTGGGTACTGGCCATCAGCAGCTGGATAAGTGACAGGTGGCTCTGTGGGCTCTGGCAGGCGATCAACTTCCCCTACTTCCACAGCTTCTGGTAAGGGCTCCAGCGTAGAGGCAGGAACCCCAGCCCAAACGCTTCAGGGGCTGAAGGGCCACAGCTAAGGAGAGGTAGCAGCAGGGTTGTGATACTTGACCAGGGAGCAGCTGCATCTCTGCCCAACCCTTTCCCCCTTTCCTCTGCCGCTATTGATGCTGCTCCTCACCCTGGCTCTGGCCCAAGGATTTGGTCCTAATCACTGCTTAATATCCCTTACCTCCTCCACAGCAGCCAAACAGTGTTTTGCAAGTGAAATTTTTCTAGAAGTCCCTCCAGATAAGCAGCTTGCTTTCAAAGGGCTGCATCTGCTCCCAGGAAGCTGCATGAAGTGCGATGTTCTTTGAGTTATTTTAATAGCCAAACTGAAAGACAGTGATTTGCTTGGGCAAGACATTTCAGTGCCTGGCCAAGTGTGGCTGTAAGTGCAGCACACAGCATGCATTCTCAGATTCATCCTCACAAATCACTGGGATGACTGGGACAGATACCCGGCGCTGCTAGGCTAGGCCAGGCAAGATGGAATGGGTGGTTTTGTTTGGGGCTTAAGTCCCCTATATCACCCCATTCCCTCTGCGCAAGGAACTGTTCTAGCCCCAGCTCACAGAGCTCTTCTAGAGTTTCCCCATAGGCACAAACCCTGCACTCTCTGCAGCCCTCGTGCATCACAGGATTGGGACCTTCACCTGCCATTGCCGTACCCCTGGGCTCTAGCCTCACGGTGGCAATGCCAGCCACACACTGCTACAACGTGCAGGAGGAGCAGATGGAGTTACCCCTGTCTAACACATGTTTTTTTGGTTTCCTTGCCAGGCATGTGCTGATAGCCACGTCCCTCCTATACTGCTGCCCACTAGTCATCTACTTTCACGTCAACTACGAGATGCCATCGTTCAAGCCAAAGCTAGGATATTGGCCCAGCGACTCTTGGCCTGTCGTGGTGCCTTACATTGCCCTGGAGGAACCCCATAAGCAGTGCTAGAGCCGGTTGCCCTCAGGCATCCCTTGGGCACGGGGTGCATGATGCACCTGTGTGCGTCTGCATGAGGAACAACTCGGCTGTGCACCTGTTCCTTGGACAAGGGCAATGTGGCTAGCAGATGGGGCAGGGAATAGCTGAGGCCTTGTGTTGCTGGGCATGAAGCAGGGTGGGAGCCCACAGGTGCCTTGGAAGACTCTACCCATACTGGTGTCTGGGGAACCGAAGATCTCCTCCTCCAGCAGATACCCACTGAGAAGGGGAGGGAGATGGTGCTTCTTCTTGTGTCTTCTGCATTAGTCAAGCGGCGGCACCCCTTGCTGACAAGGGCATAGCGGAGAACACAGAAGCTAAATTGGTGACAGCTGGGTTTGTTGGGGCTGCTCTAATTATTATTATTAATTTTATTTATTGATGTATGTGGTCTTGCTCAGGAGAGCTGTGCATTAAAGCTATGGACACTGACTTGCACTGAGCCTCTTTCTTTCCCCTGACTGCACCACATCCCCTGTTATCTGCCAGTCCTTCCCACAGACAGGGTGGCCAAAGCTCTCTCTGACCTAGGGAGAGCTGTTTATAAAGAGAAATCCTCCTGGGTGACAGCCCAAAAGAGGCTCTGCTGGCCCAGGTCCTGGGGTGCTCTACCCCAGACTCTACCCCTTCTTCAACCCCCAGTGGCCCTTGTTCCTCCCAAGCTCTGACAGCCCCCAATGGCCATGTGTAACTTGGAGACTCCTCTGCTTGCTGAAAGGGCTGACTGGTGGCAGAGAGTGAGGTAAGGAGCCAGTATATTAGATAAACATGTCGGTACCTTTGCAAGAACAAAGAGAAGATGTAAGGCCTCAGAGAAAGACCACTGCTGTGCCACAGGTACAAAGCGATGCTTTCCACGTTCTCCCCAAAGTGTAACAGCAAAGAAGTTGCTCTCACAGCCACGGGACACACTCTTGTTCTCAGAGCCTTGCTGCATTACAGTGACGAGTTGAACCATGTTGTGAGTCTGGGTCCTCACACAACCAGTGGGGACTGTCTCTGGAAAGCACCAAGAGGCTGGCAGAGTGGCTGAGGTTGGCTCCCTGCAATGCAGCCAGAACAAGGTAATGTCACTCCAGGGACCACAGGCTTTTTGGGCCCCTGTGAGTAAAGCAAAAGCAAGAAGCACTCTGGGCTTAACCTCTGAGGCAGAAGGTGCTGTGCAGCATGCCACGCAGCGCCTGTGCCGTGGCCCTCCCGTGGCCGCTGCTGCCTCGTGGGTCCCTCTGCAATGGTCCCCAGAGCCACTAGATGGCAAATTTGGCTCATGAACCCCGAGCAATATTTCATCTTGGAAAGGGATGCCTTGCACAAGGACTGAACCCCCAGGCCTGGTCCCCCTGCCCTCTCCATCCCCCGGAACCGGGGTCAGACACCTCTCCGCCAGCATGGCCACCGATGAGACACCTGCACAAGGTGCAGGACAAAGGGGACTCGGAGCTCCAGTCTTTGTATGCCCTTGCCTCCCTGTGCCAGTGCCCATCTCCTCATCTGTTTGCCTCTTTGTCTCTCCTGCATGCCATCACTCTTGCCTCTCCCCTCATCACTCCGTCTCCCTTTCGCCGATCCTCCCCGTTTCACACCCTCTTGCTCTCCCCCCACCTCACCCCTTCCCCAGCCCATCACATTCTTCTACAGCCTATTAATAACTTCTGGGCAATTGCACTGGGTCCCCGCTGGGCTCGGCCCCTCCGTCGGTGCTGCCCTGCACAGCCACTGAGCGCGCCGGCAGCAAGTTCAAAAGTGCAGCGGGGCTTTCACAGCCCCTCTCCCCGTCAGGGGGTGGAGGAGGCCGCTCGAAAAGAAAGGCCGCGTTGCCAGGGAGCCTGGCACAGGAAAAGGGGGTCACCTTCACCTCCGACAGGACCGCCGGAGATGGACAGGCGCCAGCAGCCCTGTGGGCCGGAGATGCTGAGAGAGCCACGAAGGGATGGAGGCTGGGGCGTGGGTGAGGAGGACTAATTGGCCGCCTCCGGCCACGGAGCCGGTGTGATGCTCAGCAGAGAAACCCAGCAGCAAAATCCCCCGTGCAGTATGGTAATAAGGGAGGTGTCCTGGGCGCCGCTGCCTTGAGAACAATGTTGCTGCAGTTGAGTGACTGTAACAGGCCCTGATGACAGCCGGGGCCGCGTTAAAAATGCCTATTCAAGCAGATCAAGACATTGAGAGGCCTCGTGGGGATCTGAAACCCTCAGGGATTTCTGGATGAAGCCAGAAGCTGAATCCCCAGCCCTGGGAACCTGGGGGGGGGAAAAAAAGAAAGAGAGAAAAGAAAAGAAACCCACAAAGCAGCTTTAAAAGGACTGCAGCGCCTGAGGCAGGGCCTCCTGCTCCAAGCGGGGTTGTAGCCTGAGAAAGCAAAGCAGCCCTGACACCAGTGTGTGACTGTGGTCTGGGTGTCGCTGGGGCTGCACAGGGTTATCTGAGGCTGGGGTCGCACCTCCAAAAGGTCCCTGAGCTGCTGGGGATGCTCTGTCCTTCCTGCCAGGGAGGCACGGCTCCACCTTGTCGGACGCAGCTGGCACCGCAGAGCTGACAAACACCCCATAAAAACGAGCGGGGCTGTTAAAGGGATGATCAGGGCATTTTCACCTTGAGATGAAAGGGGTCCTGCAGAGATGACCAGGTAAAGCTGGGAGCCCTCAGAGGGCAAAAGGCAATAGTGGCCCCTTCTCAATGCCCCCCAGGCCATGGGGAGTTCTGACTCCCTTCTGCACCAGGACCATTGGCCCTGTGAGTGCCTCTCCCGGTGTAACCAGCCAGCTTGCTCAGCAGAGCAACACAGGAAAACAGCCAGGGCAGGAAGAGCTGCAAACCCCGCACTCGGGGATCTGAGTTAGGACTGGTCAAAATTAAACCTTTCCTTATTTTTGCCAGATGAGCCCTAACCCGGATCATTTCCCTGATTTAGTTCGCCATGTGGCTGCCTAAACCACAAGAAAAGAGGCAAGAGAAGGAGCAGGAATGAGGAAGAGGATAGAGGCTGCTCCTTTCAACTGATGCCAGATGAAAGAGGTTGTGAAACAACGGCACCAGTTGAGTCTATTTGGTGCAATTGCAACACAAATGAAATAATAATGTTGATAACGCACCAGTCCTGCAGCATCAAGGATTAACACTTACCTGTTCTGCTGCATCGAATTGCCTCCTGCTGTTACAGATTCACTGCAGGATTTGGCTCGCAGACTGGAAACTTTTCAAGGTAGAGTGATTTATCTGTAAAGGACGTTGCACATTCATGGAACTGCATAAATAATGCAAAAGTAATTAATAATAACCCAGGCCTTGCTCTTCACAATGCCAGGAGAAGAAATTGCTTCACTGGAGTGTCTCTTATGTCTTTTGCAAAAGATCTTTATTTGTTAACTTTTTCAAAGAGAAAGAAGATAATAGTTTTGAAACACGGAATGGATGTCACTAGGTCCTGGGATTTTATTGCCAGCCTGGCAATCTTTACGATTGAGTTAAAGAACCCTCTGCTGGAGTCATGTTAAAACAACATTGATTCAGCTTTGATTTTTTTTTAGTTTTAATCTTCTAGATCTGCAGTCAAAAGTTTGAAACCATGAACGCAAAGGGCTAAGAAACCCAGGAAGGAAAGAGATAAGCTCCAAGAATTATTACTTCTAAAAGTCTTGTCCTTTCAACTCTAAGTGCTACTTTTGAGGTTTGACAGAGGATTTCCAACTCATGGGCTGGCAATTCTGTTACACCCACCTCACAACTGCTAGGAAAGATGTTTCTTTTTTTTTCCACTGTTTTACCCACATCCTTGCTATCCACTTTTCATACAAGACAAAATTAGCCATAGGGACATAGACAAATGCCAGGATTTTCCAGATATTGATGGCTGTTCTGGACAAATGAAAGGTATCAGGTCCTGATTAGCTAAAAGTCATATTTCAGCGAATACTTTGTCACCGTGTTTGCAGCAGTCAGAGTCTTGAGGTCCCCTGCCTATGCCTTTCTGTACTAGCTCACACGGTGGCTGCACACATAATCAGGGCCGATTTTGACCAGTGATCATAGAGGAGATGTGGGTAAAAGTCACTTCTCAGTAAGGAGAAGCACGGCCATTACATGGCCAAATAAATCAGTTGACAAAAAATGATTTTTCATCAAAAGATCAAACGATCTCTTCACCTGTTTCTATAAAAGCCTGTGATTTGGTTCCACTTAGTAAGACATTCTCACTGCTGTTTTCAGAAGAAAAACAAGCAGTTCACATTTGTCTGACAAAGTGGTTCAAATAACTTTACTTCTCTAGTAATGGCTGCTATCAAAATACCTAAAATGGAAGGATTAATTTTTCTGTGCCTTCACATTACAGCTCAAAACATGGTTTCAATTAGGACTGTTCTCCACTTTTTTTTATTCACTTTCTATGAACATTCAGTCACTTGGGTCCCGATTCATGAGCTCACTTAAGCACATGGGTTTTTATAAATGTGTTTAAATGTAAAACTGAAACGGGTTGTTCTGAAATGGCACACTTAGTTTCACTGTCACAAATATTTAACGAAAGGTAAAGATTTATTTCAAATGCTGAAGTATTCACCAAAAGCAACATTTAGTTGTGCATCGGGTTATAAAATTCACAATCTGCACTCGATGCTGCATTTATTTAGATAGGCCTTCCATAAGAGACCAGCTGTCTCAGTTCACTAAAATGTTTAAGCATATGTTTAATTTTAAGAACATGAATAATTCCATTGATATCAATGGCACTTGCTTACACTTAAGAATATATTTTGCTGGGCTGGAGCCAGAAATAGTGCCATGTAATGCCAATAAAGTGCAAACTGCAATATTTGTCTTAGTGCTTTCCAGGACCAATTTAAAAATTAATCAGTGAAGAACTTGGGCTGGTTTTGGCTGGGATAGAGTTAATTTTCTCCATCGTAGCTAGTATGGGGCTGTGTTTTGGATTTGTGCTGGAAACAGTGTTGGTAACCCAGGGATGTTTTGGTTACTGCTGAGCAAGGCTTACACAGCGTCAAGGCCTTTGCTGCTTCTCACCCCACCCCACCAGTGAGCAGGCTGGGGGAGCACAAGGAGTTGGGAGGGGACACAGCCAGGACAGCTGACCCCAACTGACCCAAGGGATATCCCACACCACATGACATCATGCTCAGCATATAAAGCTGGGGGAAGAAGGAGGAAGGGGGTGACGTTCGGAGTGATGGCATTTGTCTTCCCAAGTAACTGTTACGCGTGATGGAGCCCTGCTTTCCTGGAGATGGCTGAACACCTGCCTGCCGATGGGAAGGAGTGAATGAATTCCTTGTTTTGCTTTGCTTGTGCACACAGCTTTTGCTTTACCTGTGAAACTGTCTTTATCTCAGCCCACAAGTTTTCTCACTTTTACTCTTCTGATTCTCTCCCCCATCCCACTGGGGGGGAGTGAGCGAGCGGCTGGGTGGGGCTTAGTTGCCAGCTGGGGTTAAACCACGACAGAACTGCAGTGTGAAAATGCAAAAATTAATATATGTGAGATTTTGCTGTTTACTATCCTAATATTGCCAAGTATTAACATCCACCAGAGCACTGCCAAGTGAAATCAAAACCAAATCTGTGAAACAGAGCAAAAATGGCAACAAGTTGAATTTGTTATTCATCATGAATCATCCTATCAGACCTAAAGATTTACTCATATAACATTGAATAACACTTACCATCCTTACAGAAAGACATACATATAGATTAAAGACAGGGTCTGACCCTATTTGTACCATCCCCAATGCATACTAACTCTGTTCAGCCCAGCGAGCCAGTCTAGTCCGAAGTGGATGCTTGAAAGGGAGAACAGGATCTGCTCTGTAACAGCACAAAAGTGCCTTGAACAAGGATGACTTTTAATGACCAAAATATGATAGAGCAAAGGGTTACTAAAACCATGACTTTGCTCTCCTGCTTCCTGTGCCTTACCTTTCACGAAACTATGAGTTGCTCTGTTATGAGGAATGGATGAAGATTTCCAGGCACCAAACACTTTAGTTATTTGTATTCGTTCTCGTAACTTTACTCATCATGAGTCCGACAGTACTGATGTTGCCAGTGACCTACACGGACCTGGGACATACCCCTTATTCCCCTATGATGGTATCATCACATAAACAGCTATATATCCATATGCAAATGATTGCTGTTTTCAAGCTGTTCATGAGCGACCTTATACACTGCCCATACGGTATAGTAGTATGTTTTCCACATATGTCAGATGTTTCATGACACATTTCACGCATATATTTAAAATAGATTTCATAGCACATAAAAATGCACAGGCAATGGAAGAAAATGGCCTGCATCTGCCATGTTTACATAATGCATTTCAAAATCGCATTAAATGTGTCCAAATTGATTGTATTCTTCATCTATCTAAAATATTGATGGCATATAAAATGTATGTGTAACGGATTCACTCATGAGCGTGTATTACATGCCTTATTCTGATGTCTGAGTAACAAAGGGAAAGAATTTGTTACAGCTCTGTCTCCTCAGTGTAACTACAGAGACAACTCGCAATTCTCCCTGTGTTGGTCGAAATGGTTATTTGTCACATGTGTATGTCGCTTTATATTCCAACCCAACTCCCTTGAAACTGCCTTGGCTGGGCCTTTATGCAACCAAATCAAGCTCCAAGGTGTTTGAGACGTGCCACATGCTAAGATATGACTTTGCTGCAATCAGGTGCGCTATTGTCTCACAGGTAGCGATATCGGCGATAATGATTAAGTTTCAGTGGGATAAATTTCAGCATGGTAGGGCCAGCCAAATTCCCTGAGTCACAGGCAAGTTTGCATAGCCCACACTGCAGCGTGGGGGATTATCTGAACTGCTATCGTACCTGAGCGAGCTAGATTAGAGGTGGTTTGCATACATTTACATATGTGGCAACCCCCCCTCCAGTTGCTGTGTAGACAGGTGAAAGCTCATTTCATATCATTCCAGCATAACTGCTTAGTTTTGCTGGAATCAGTCATGAGAGCAGCTGACCCAGAATCCACAAAAATCAGAAATTCATACTGATTTGAACATTACAGGCTCTAAAACGCTGCTGCGCCAGCTCTGGGATGTCTCACAATCTGCTCTGAGTGTAGAGAGGATCAGACCTCCAGGCTGGGTATCTGCTGATGTTGGAAATGGCCAGTTGCTCTGAAAACCACCAAGCTGACTTATGGAGGTTGGAAATAGCAGAAACGTCAGTCCCAAGAGGAAAAGGCACCACACAATGTGAGCCAGAGCTCAGGATGCTCAGAAACATGGCAAGCATGAGGGTGCGGCCACCAGACTGCTACGTTAGAGCCCTAGGAAACTCCAAACACTGAGAATGCCTTGGGAGAGGTTGTATCTCAGACGGTATATTTGTCTGGGATAGTAATTCCTACTTGCTTTTTGGACTCTCCAATCCAGAAAACAATCTAGAACAGGCTTTTTGGTGCTAGTCAGACTCCCCTACTGAACTCCTCCCATCATGTCCTATTTTTCAAGCTATTTTTCCCCATATCTGGTATTTTTCAGTGGCCTAAAGGTTATCCCATCTAGGGTGACAGTCACGAGTCAGAAGGTGGCCCCTCTCTGAGCATGCAGATGAGCACCTTTCAATGACTTTGGCATCAATCAAAAGAAGCCCTGTGCAAAGCAGACACAAATTTCAGCAGTGAATCTCACTCCCTCCTATTGTACCGTGATCGTGTTTGCTCCAACGGGCACATAAGGTGCCTGGGCCCATCTTCTCCAGCCTGCACTTCTGCCAGCAGCTCGTATTCGGTGTTGGACAAATCCAGCCTGTGGAATGCTCTTCGTGGCAGGTCCAGCCGGCCGGCGGGTTTGGCATGACACAGACCGTTACATTGCTTGGCCAAATCTGACCTCTGTCTGTAGAGTACAAGAGAAAGGTACCGTCATCCGACGGCTGCTCAATGGCCAGGCGAAGCGAATTGATAGGTGTCAATTCAGCCTGCAGTGGACCAGTAGCTACATTATAATGCCAACCTCACCTTTGGTGTTAATGAGGCCCGTTCATTAACAGCCTTGAGCAGAGGGGTCAGGGACTGAATAGAGACAGACTCCTTTCTCACCCAGAAAGCTGGTCCTTCTCATTCAGAATTGAAGCACGTTGGCGGGGCAGTTTGAGGACGCTTGTGCTGCCCGTGTTGCATCTGCAAGGGACATGACGTATTTGTGACTATTCATCTGGCTCTTTTCACCAGCACTAAATACACAGAAAGAATAAAATAAATTCTCATTGTGTTCCCGCTTACTAAGAAAATTTTCCCTCTTCCTTCTGGTTTGGAGGGTTATTGTACGTTAAAAGCCTTTTGCATTTTTCAGTATCTATAGTATGCTATAATTTAGATTTTTCTCAAGCACAAAAGAACTTAGTTAAGCTAAACTGTATTACAGTGTGGGTTTTTTTTTCTACTAAGTCCTTCATTAATAAGGGAACTAAAGAATTTCCAAGCTGTCTGTAATTTTTCCCAGATGCAGCTAGTAGTTGCTAGGAGTATCTTTTTGGCAATCAGAGGTTTTGGCTATTAACAATCTGGACTTTTGCTATACTACCCTGGTGTTAAATATGTGCTGTGAATACCGTAGTGTGGAGCGTGAATTGGAGAAGGAGGGGAAGGCAGAGAACAGGCAAAACAAAATCATTTTTAGAAGAATAAATATTGCCAGGATTAACAGCTGATTTGAACGAACACGCTTCCCTGCAGGGATCCCAATGCTGATTAGCAAACCAGGAGCCTTGCTACACCAGAACAAGCATCACTGCAGAACTAACTAACTCCTTCTCACTCGCAGCTTCTCTCTCTGTCACTACCTGTTCTGTTTTCTCCCTGGCAGCCAGCACAGACAAGCCCTGCAGTGAGCCTATACCATGAACTAAAGACAACAAAGGCCACAGACAGTAATATGCAAACCAAAGCAACACCCAGCTTCCCTCGGTGCCACCAGAGAAACTGAATCCTCTCTTGAATTCAGGTTCAGGATGTTTTCTGAGGCTGTACATAAGGTCATGACACCGTTGTCGGCAAAGCCATGGTAAGTACCAGGAGAAAGATATCTGTCCCTTATTACCTAAAACACCATCAGTTCTTTGCTTGGACTGCAGGTATGTTCATCTTGGAAACTCCACAGAGTATTTTGCTCATTGGATGTGCTTCATGAAAGATGAAGATCACTGTAATCATTTTGTGCCAGTAAGAGAAGGTAGTGAAGTGACTTATACATGTCCAGGAGAGAACTTAGGGGTCTTCCCACTCAGTCGTGTTGCATATGGACCCAAAGTGGAGGCATATATTTTCTCAGAGAAACCCTGCTCAAATGCAAGATTTGCACCTTAATCTTTAAGTCCGTGGGACTAGTACAAGATCATCATTTTTCTACACTGCCTGACTCTTTAAGTGCTGGAGACAGCCTTACTTGTTGGCTGGCTGGTATCCAAGCCACTCAAAGCACAGACTGACCACAGAACTTGTGGTCTTTAGTTCAGAGTGGAAAAAGGGAAGATGCAACTAAATTAGTAATGAGAAAATAGTAATGAATGATGACAAACAGTGAAACAAACTTGTTTCTCCAGGGATAGGAAGGGCAAGCTGCAAACATACAGACGCACACATATAAATTGGCGACGGGGCCTTATAGCGGACGCACAGCCAACCATCCCAACAAGTGATGCTAAGCCTACAGGAAAGTGCTTTTGCTGCAAGATGAGAGATGTTGCTTGGAGGCTGGTGAGTGAAGTAANGCGCTGCCAGGGTGGGAGGGCTGTGTGTGTTCAGGGGGTCAATGTTGTGTTCCTGCAGAGAGGGGGAGCCGAGGAGGAGGAGGGAAGCGGTGCGGGAGGAAGGAGAGGTGCCTCGAGGAGCAGTTCTGATGGCTGTTGCCCGCTCCCCAGACAGAGCCTCAGAAAACCTGGAGCAGGCTCTGTCGCAGTTCAGTGCCTGCCGGCCAGTCCTCTCCCAGGAGGTGTCTGTGGCCGCCTGAGCATGGGCTGCGCTGCCCGAGCTTGCACTTGACATGACTTTCCCCACCAAAGCACTAGGACTCATCTCTTCCCAAACACCCCAGTCGTTGCCTCCTTCAGTCATGCTCCCCAAGACCAGCCAGGTTTGGCCTGTAAAGCAGCCGTGGTGCGTACAGACGGGAAAGAGGAAGGATATGTTGTACCTTCCCAGGGCTGTAGATTAGCCTGTGCTGAGGGAAAGACCCTAGAAATCTTTCCTGTCCCTGGGTTTATCTGACCGAGGCAGGGACAAGTGCAGTGCAAAGTCTTTTTTCCACTTTATTTTCCACCATCCCCAACTCTTGGGGGACAGAACCAGTCCTTTGCATAGTCCCCTACCATGGGCCAAGCCAGATTAAACACACACCTTTCAGTCCAAGACAAGGATCTTTGAAGCAAGGCTCTGGAAAGAAAAATAAAAAGCCCAAACAAAAATTAGGGAGAGCTGTCATGTTTCATTTGCATATTTGAATATGCAAATAAGAGCTGTTTCTTATCCATTGGCACTGGCCCTACTGTAGATGGCAGCAACACAGCAGATCTCTGCCAGCATACAGTACCACAAAGAAAGACGCTAATTGGATTTGCAGACGCTTATTGCAAAATCCAGAAGTTGCTGGAATAGATATAAAGAAACAGGAGCTCAGCCCACGGCTGCCTTGGGTGCGAAGGCACTCAGCTGACAGCTCGTTAGCTTGAGATGTCCCTGCAAAATAAGAAGTTTGGAGGAGCCTGGATGGCTGCTGGCTCCACCTTCCCCAGCACTACCCGGCACCTGAAACTCCCAACGCAGTCCCATAGAGCCTGGCAAATTTTCTACCCTTGGCTGTGATTTTTTTTTTCTTTTTTTGCAGCTTGAAAAGAAAATCAGGGGTGAGCTTGATCAGTCCTTGGGCTGGAACCCGTCCAGAACTGGGAACTGCTAGTGGAGCAGAGGCTGGTTATAGAAATTTCTCTCCTTGAGCATTTTCACAGTTGAATGTAAAGAGCTACCCCAGCACATTTTAAATTAATCCACTCACACTACTTGTCCCAGCACAGAGCCCTGGGATGCTGGCTTGGAGCAGGCGTCAATATAATGATGTGCTTACTCTGAACGGGGCACCGCAACTTCTTCACTATAGTGTGGTTTAATGGCCATGTGTCGGACTGCCCGCCTGAGATGCTGTAGAAGCTGAGGCGCCTGACTCTGGGTTTCCCGTCCCTGACCTGGAAGTGTCGATGTTCTTGCTCGGATCCCAGCCCAGGCCACAAAGCAGTTGAAAGCTGGAGGAGCGACTTGTGTCCAAACCAGCAGAAGTAAATAGGGGTGTGCTGAAGTGGGAGGGCAGTCCGGGACCCTCATTGGGCGAGCATGAGAACAACCATTAACACCAGGCTGGGCAAAAATAAAGGCACAGAAAAATTGTCATTGATGGGAATTAAAAAAAAAGCAAATTCTAATGATGTGTCAGAGGAAGTAACAAACAATTTTTCAGGAAAGGGAAAAGTTCAGGGTCTTGTGTGTCTGTGCAACATCTCTTGCACAAGGAGGAAATTCAGCAGAGCAAGAGTGGAGCCAAACGGGAAAGACAGAGACATTCTAGAAAAGATTCAGGCCTGGGAACGTGTAACCACCAAGGACTGTGATGAGGCTGTGAGTGAATAGCTAGGATTGGGAGTTAGAAAATAAAAAATTTAGACCTAAGAGTCACGTGCATGGGAATAATGTCCACAATTAAAGGTATCAATGAGAACTCCCAGAGAAAGAGGCCCTGTCTCAATGGAGAAGAAAAGAGACTGTCCGAGGAGATGTCTCTTGGGACTGCATCAGACAGAAACATGGAAAATGAAAACTGAGGCACTTAAAAGAATCCAAATCAGGCTCTTTTTTGTTGTTGTTGTTGTTAACTGAAGCGATTAAGCATTTTGCTTTACTAATATCCTCTATCAGGTTGATGAGGTAAACTGGCTCTTTAGAATGATTTGGGAACCGATTAATCCTTGCCTGTGGCTATCAGTTAGCAACACACACAGCGTTATTGGCTAACACGCATTTTTCTGCTGCCTTACAGAGATCAACAAACTATTTCAAACAAGAAACTTGCACGAAGAAAAATTCTGCCTTGCATCTAAAGGAAAATTTGCTCAGAAACAGTCACAAATCGCACTTGTAACGACAGTCCCGCGTTAATTTAAGGCTCACAAAATTGAGCGCAATAACTTGTCGTTTAGAGCTCTAAGAAAAGGTAAACAAAACCCACTTTTCAGATGCAAATGTCACGCTCAGAGTCAGCAGCGGTGCTGAGAAAACCGCGTTTACAGGGCGGGCGGCTTTTAATGATGCCTCCGCCGCAGCCAGCAGCTCCTTTCTCAGCCAGGACAGTGACCTCCGGGCTCGTCACCCAGCTGAGCCTGCGGCTGATAACCACCACTTCACTGAAGGAATCCCTGGGTCCATTTGCATTGCAAATACCCCCCGCTACAGACCAGAAAACGAGATATTGTTTCCCCTGCCGCGAACACCCCTCTCCCCCGCGGTCTCCNTGAGGGGGCTTCGGGGAGAGCGGGGGGGAACGAGGGGAAAGGCGGGAACGTGAGAGAAACTGCGGGAGAATGAGGGGAACGTGAGGGAGAAAGAGGAGCAATGAGAGAAACTGAGGGGCAACCGAGGGGAAAGTGTGGGAGACCGAGGGGGGAAATGAGGGAGAGCGAGGGGAAAATGAGAGAAACTGAGGGAAAAAAATTAGGGAGACAGAGGGGAGAATTGAAACTGAGAGAAAATGAGGGAGACTGAGGGGAAAATGAGGGAGAGCGAGGGGGGGAATTGAAACGGAGAGAAAATGTGGGAGCCTGAGGGGAAAATGAGGGGGAGTGAGGGGAAAATGAGAGAAACTGAGGGGAAAAATTGAAACGGAGAGAAAATGTGGGAGCCTGAGGGGAAAATGAGGGGGAGTGAGGGGAAAATGAGAGAAACTGAGGGGAAAAATTGAAACGGAGAGAAAATGTGGGAGCCTGAGGGGAAAATGAGGGAGAGTGAGGGGAAAATGAGAGAAACTGAGGGGAAAAATGGAAACGGAGAAAAAATGCGGGAGACTGAGGGGAAAATGAGGGAAACCGAGGAGGAAATGAGGGAGACCAAGGGCAGTTGAGAGGAAACGAGGGAGAGCAAAGGAAAAATGAGGGAGACTGAGGGAGAACAAGGGAGAATGAAGGGGAGTGAGGAGAAACGAGGGAGAACAGGAGAAAATGAGAGAAACTGAAGAGAAATGAAGGATAAAGAGGGAAGGGGGGGGCATTGAGGGAAAATGAAGGACAGTGAGGGGGAAAATGAGACCGAGGGAAAATGAGAAGGAAGGAGAGAGGCTGAGGGAGAACAAGGAGAACCGAGGGCAAAGCAGAGCCGCCAGCTTCCTCCCCAGGCAAGGCTCAGCCCTGCCCAGCCATTCTGGACTGCCGTGTCCGCTGTACTGGGAACTGTGGTTTCCCTTGTTCTCAGCTCATTTGTGTAGGAAATTAATAACCGGGTGAGATTCGCTGCCGCCAGCGGCGGGGAAGCGTGGGCCGAGGGAGGGAAAAGGGGCGGGTTAGCGCGGCCGGGGCGCGCAAGGCCCAAGCGCTTGGTCCCGGCTGGCGGCCGTGCTGCGCCGTCCTGGGGGGCCGGGGATAGGCCCGGGAAGGGCACCCGGGAACGGG